>PVIC010038182.1:0-10111 GCA_004025085.1 Thryonomys swinderianus | reverse complement strand
AGTAAGTTTAACAAAGAATGAAAGGATGAATTTGAGGCTGGCTGGTATGCAAATACAGAGAGCAGTCTCTTTAAATCAACAGTTGTTATCATAATATTTTTTTTAAGAGAAGAAAGGAGAAATTGCACACATGCATGGAAACAAATCGTACCATTTTAAATTTGCTTAACAGAACTGCGATTTTACTGAAATCAGAGTTTTTAATATTTTTTCTCCTTGCCAATTGTGAAATGAACACTGACTGATTTCCTCTTTCTCGTGACATCAACTGGCTCTGTTGTAGTCATGTCACTTAGTGAAGGGTGGATTCTTTGGGTTTTCTAGATACATCCCACAGTGTCATTTAAACTTCCAGTATAAAGTCTTTGAAAAGTTCTGTAACTTTCCCCTGCATGCTTAATAGACTTCTTTCTCCAAGTCACATATGGATACATGAACACAGACTTTGGCAACCATGATATTATTACTTTCCGCACTGTCTTCTTTTACCTAGATTAGAACATTTGAAATTAGCTATTTAAAATATAGAGAACATAGCAAGATGAAATAAAAGTCTAATAAAATGTGTTTGGGCCAGCATCAAAACTCTTTGAAACAAGATATCTAAATAGTGTGCATTTTATCTCAGAGAGAGAGAGAGAAAGAGAGAGATTAGTTCTCATGTCCAGATGCCTATTAACTGCTTTGTCCTCAGAAGTATATGTTAATAGAACTGATCACTTTGGATTAATTTGATGTGAATTAATAAGAGATTTATTTGATAGGAGTTGTTTGAAGGGGATGACACTTAAATCTCAACAAGATTTAAGATGTCCAGAAATACCTTTAAAGATTTGGGAACAGTAGATTCAGAGAAAACAAGTTAAATAGAAATGGATAGCAAAGAACAGGATCTCACATTGGGTTTATGAAGCTGGAAACAGTTTACCGAAAAAGCTATCTACCATTGAAGTATTGCCCTGAAACCTGAAGAAACAGAAAATGCTTAAACTCCTTCAGTAATTCTTGGATTTGTGAATTGGGTAAACAGTGTCTCTTGCATTTTATAGTTCACTTAAGCAATCTGATTTTGATCTGTATATATGGAGTCGACAGGATTCAAGTGTTTTTCCCCCAAACCAATGAGCAGACACATATGTTCTTCAAAACTGAACTTTGTATGTTGTTCATATGGAAGCTATCTAGCTTGCTATAGGCCCAAGACTTGACCTTCCTTTTATTTTGCTATCGCTTGCTTAATTCTTTAAATTCTTTGTGGGGGACTTTTGATCAAAAGAAACATTTGGGTCTTCTTTTTTTTTCTTCCTTTTTTAATTTCTTAAAAATAAAAGCTACATGGAAAGTGTAATTAATCTCAGTGCTCTTAGGCTGATGATAGAAGCAAACAGGGAAGAAAACATATATTCACAAAGGAGAATACCATCAGAGCTTTTCTTTTTGTGTTAAGCTTTGATTTCAAGCACTTGAAAGTTTTATTATCTAGAAAAACAAAAAACCATGTCATCTGGTATTATATATTATGAAAATAGGAGCTGCTACTTATAATAAAAGTCACGTGCAGCTGGATTTGAGACTGAGGTCAAATTACACAATCTTTGTCCCCCTAATTTTTTACAGTCTGTGCAGAATATATACATGTACACCCGCACACAGACGCACACACGCGTGTGCGCACACACACACATGGATGACATTCAGGAAGATGTTCAGGGTTTCTTTAGGCATAGAGTCCTCCTTGCTCTTCGGTAATACCTTTTCTCTCACATTTATGACAAGATACAATTTAAATAATGTTTCTTGATGTCGTTGATGTTGAATGTTTGACTTTTAATGCTTGAATGTTGGGGAAATGAATAACTAAGCAAATACCAGGCTTTCATCGTAGTTAGGCCACCCTTAGTGGCTGGTGGTTTAATATTTTATAGTCTTTCAGTGAAATTGGACAAAGGTTTTTCAAAGGTAAAACTAAACTGTTATTAACCAGAACAATTACAGAGTCACAGAGTCAGGGAGAAGTTTAGAAATAATTCATTCCTTCATTATACAGATAAGAACAGAACTCGGAGGGTCAGAGGACTCACCAGGGGTCACATCAGCATGTGATCTGTGTCACGTCCAGACACTGGACATGTGATTCCTACAGACCTTTCTTCCTCCTTAGGTTTTGTTCTTTGTTTGAAGGTCAGTATTCTAGAAAGAACACTGATAGTTCCCATAGCTTCCTGTCAGGTAGTTTACAACCCACTGGAAATAAATACTGGTGCTCATCTGCCTTGGGTGGATATGGGATATCAGTTTCTTTAAAAATTTTTGTGATAGTTGATGTATTTAGTTGAATAATTTATTTGCCTATCTTTTAAAAGCTTATTTGGAGTGAGAGTATTTCATAATTGTGTGCTGATATATTTATATACATGCACATGCATATTTAGTACACTTACATAGATCGGCATATTTGTTTAGGTTTACATATATTTAATGTATTATAGATACATGAAATATAACTAAATCATTAACCTTAACTAGAGTGTTAATTCACAATATTCATATATAACAGGAAACTCAGATTCCTTTGGGTGCGAAGGTATCATCCAGAGGACATAATTTCACCTTTTTCAGAAAATTGTTTGCTTATACATTTAGGCATTTTAATAAGTGAAGCCAAGTAGTTATCAAGATTGTAATTTGAGCTTTAATGCTGTTTATTATTTCCACTGCCTGAGTGGAAGTAATACTGTAATGTAGACATACTACCTTCTCCTGTTACTTTTTTTAAACTATTAGTCAACACTTTCTATGAATGCAAACAAAGCTTTTAGATTTGTTTTAATTTAAAAAGAAATACAAGTAGTCAAGAGTATATTTAGGGTTTTTGCAGATGCAATATCGTATATCTCAGAATTGAAAACGTAAACATTTAGAAGAAGCTAAACATCTTTTTGACCTGTTTACATCTTGGCCGTCATGTGATTCTGTAGCGTTCATGTGTCAGTGTAAGTGGAGCTTGATGTCCATTTAGATAACCCTCGTTGTCATCCCTGAGTTCACCTTTTGGTTCACAGTTGGATGGAGTACATAAAGGAGCACTTTTTTTCTTCAGTCCTGGGATTCAAACTCAGGACCTTGCGCTTGCCAGGCAGGTGCAGCACCGCTGAGCTACATTCCCAGCCCAGATGAGCACTTGGAACCTTGCACTTTCTCAGCTCTTTTTTGTCCAGTTTGCTTTCAGTTCCGTTTTCTCTGGTGGCTGTGTAGAGTGGACCTACTTTAAGTGACATCTTGAACTTTTACTTTCGTCGTTTGTGTGGGGCTTATTCATTACTATTAAGCAGAATGATAATGTTTGAAATGGACCTGAAACTGATAACTGAGGCAGGGTCTTGTGGTTGTGCATTTTGATGACGTTAAAATTTTCCCTTAGAAGCCATTTCTGGTGTTCACAAATTAAGATCTACCCCCCCCCCCCAACCTTACAGGAGGTGACTGTCCTGGGGGTTTTGTGGTCACATGATCGCAGCAACGTCACAGTCTGTTGTGAAACTGATTTCATGTCCTGTGATCGTTTTATTGCCTTCTTCCTCCTGCTGCTTTATTAAAGTCTCAGGGAGGAGAGGAAGCTGCTCAGTGTCTGCCACTGCTTTCATTAGATGCTTTCTCTGCAGCGCATGGGGCTGCAGTATTGATGTATTTTAGGTGTGATACATTCAAGTACATTTTTATCATTTGGGAAGGAAAATTTTTTTTTGCTTTGTTTTGCAGATATACAGATGAGCTCTTGAAATGTCTTCTGTGTCCTCCCAGCATCTTCTAAGACAGTTGCATTAGCTTCCTGCTAGTTAACTAATAGAATTAATAACTATAAAAAGCCCTCTAAAGCCACATGCCTTATGAAGTCAATGCTGGGTATGATTTTACAAGTATGTGATCTAGTTTTTCAAGTGAAAATGTTAACTGGACAAGTTCTTGGCACGCAGTAGAGCATCGTGCAGTCTGTTATTTGTCTTACAGATAATGGCTGAGGGTGGCTGCAGGCTCGCGGTATCTAACATACGACTTGCTAGGGGAGTTTCTTCCACTTGGAAGTATTGCAAATGTGCTTATATTTACATAATATGTCACTCTGAAAAATTATGATGATATAGTTCCAGTTAGAATTATTTTTTCTATAACTACTTCAAAGTATAGTCAACTAAATTAACCGCCTTTTTTAATAAAAAAAAGCAGCTAGAAGGAACATGCCCTACCCCCACAACACAGAATAAAACCCAAGTGACCTTTCTGATTCTTCTTTGAAGTTTTAGCAGTTTAACCTTCTTTGCAATGTATATCATTAAGGGTGCTGTTCAGCATAAGGAATCAGTGAGTCATACACGCTCTAAAGGTCTGTTTTTGGGTGGAAGAAAGAACTGAAATTTGGAAAGATGATAGCTTAAATAAAACATATTTTTCATCTAAGGCACTAAGTGTATTGGTTGAACAGTTTTGAAACCTCATTACATCTCTTCGTAATAATGCTAAATCAGTAAGTAAGGCCTGTAACTTTTATTTGTCCTCAAAGTAATCTTTTCAATTTTAAGGTGTTTAGGGCTATTCAGTTTTGATTTAACTTAGTTCTCTTGCTACTGAAATTATTGTCATTTTCCCAACCACCTGGACATGAATATATGGACATAAGCCATTTTCTCTTCATTGTAATGGAAGGATTATTAATGAATTATCATTTCTCCAGACATTCTACTTTGCATATAGCATCTTAATTTTTTTGTGTAACCTTATTTACTTAATAAGGTGATTCATAGAGTTTAGTCATGTGACTGAAAATATTGAAAAGCAAAAGAGAATTATCCAGCATTTGTCAAAGGAAACATTATAGTGTAATATGTGTAGTAGAAGAAATAGCCATGGAGTTTTAGAGAGAAAGTCAAGAGGTACAAACCACGCCATCACATTTTTGTAGGTAGGAATGATTTGTAGTCAGTGATCTAGAAAACTCTTTTATGTTGGCCAATGAAGAGTGTATGTAAACCCTCCCCTCCCCACACACATTTTACTGGGGTATCTCACTGTATCGCCCAGCCTTTTATCAAACTCTCGGGCTGGCTCACTTTCTTCCTGTGCAGCCCCCTGAATAGCTGAGACTATAAACGTGTGACCATGGCTAGCTCAAATCAGTAGATTTTGTTTAAACTTCGCTTGAAATGATAATTCATTTCTTAAATTTCCTTTGTAATTTTTTATCTTTATTTAGCCCTTTGCTAGCCACTCATGAAACCACGTGCAGTCTTCTGTGTATTCCCCCTTCCTAAGGTGCCTGGCCACTCTGACTGAGTAGAGATTTCCTAAACCATTTTCATCAACAAAGACATCAAAATGCAAGCTCTGCAAAGACAGTCAACCGGTGCTTCCTTTGGGGTAAAGTTTTCCTAGGTTAGTTAGCTTTTGCACCTTGAGGTGGCACCAAGGAGAGGAACACGCGGCCCCTCCTCCTTCGGGAAGCTGGGCAGGGTGACCCTACCTCTGCACCTGTCCCTTGCAAGCTCAGTCTTCCATCTTGGCGATTTTGATTGTTCCAAGTGGGAGAGTCTGTGGCTCTTGGGCCAATGATGTGATCAGTGTAGAAGAGGAGCAGCGTGCTTTTGTAGCAGGAGTATAGTGGTCCACATCATTCACTAGGGTAAATTTTTACCTCATAAATGATTCTTTATACAGCTACTTCATTATCTTCATCCGAAGACTCATACTGTAAAAACTATTCTTCACCATCTTTTCAAAAGTAAAGGTACACGCATCTTTCCTAAGCCTGTCTGGTCCCTTAGCACTTGTGGAAAAGTACAGACAAAAATGACTAATGCCATGTTATTAAATTGTTTTTCCCAGCACATTTGAGATAATCATGGTGTAAGTAGCTCTATTAAGTTGGCCTTCCTAGCAGTCCGCTACTGAAGAAGTCTTGTGTTACTAGAAACAGAATTTTCCAGATGTTCGGGATGTTGACTTAGATAGTATTTGATGGTTTTCCTGCTGAACCCTTACAGAACATGGGCCACAGAGCCCCATTCTGGATTAACCTTTGTCAGCATGTTCTTCTTCTGTTAGGACGCACAGTGTTTCTTATTTCTCTATGTGCTTGGAGTCCCGATTCACTGGGTTCCTGGGGAGGGAGTTTGTCCACAGCATTGTAATTTGGGCGCTTGTTGATGACATCACTGTCCAGCTGTGCCAGCACGTGAAGGGAAACCAGAGGAGGGTGCAGCTAAATCTTTGCCCTTTTCAGCTGAAACATGACAGTGTTGTATGGTTTTTCTTAAGCTCACCGTCCTAATTGCTGCTGCTGGGGGACTTGGTGCTGTGGGCCGCAGGCTCTGGCTGGCGTCCCTGGGGCTTTGTTGGCCTCCCCGTTGTGTTGGGCTCAGTCCTGTGGAATCGTGACCTGACCGCCGTGCTTCTGCACACCACGTCCTGCTCCTTTTCAGGAAAGCTTTCAGAGGGTCTTCAGAAAATTGGTTGACAGTTCAGAGATGAGAGTTCATTGTCCTTCATTTCCCGGAAGTCTTAACAAGGCTCTTTTCACTCTCTTCATCACATGACTGTTTCTGTCTTTATGCCTAGGAGAGCATTTTGGTTCAAAGAGTATTTCTAGCTTGGTTGCACAGTGTAACAATATTAAACTGCACTTGATGGTATAATTATTAATACCTACATGCGTTTATCATACAAATAGATATAATGTGCATCCCACCAACCAAAACGTACATTCTGTAACATGTACACATGTGATGTATCACCTGTAACGTGTAAATCTATGTGTGTGCATGTATCATCCATTATAGGTAAAGAATGAAATTGAGCCAAAATGTAATTCAGAGGGAAGACTAATAATAATGATAGAGCCAGTACAATAATGAGTTCTTTAGTATTCATAAATCTTTTTAAATAATAGATGAGATAGTCTTTGACAAAAATAATTCCAAATGTGAATTGTTTGGTTTAGTTTGAATTTCTCGCTATTTTTAAGAAGGATATTTTTTTTTTCTGGAGGAAGTACTTTATTATACATGGTAGAAAATCTTGAATAGAATAAGTAAAGTATTCTGGATTTGATTACATGTCTGTGACTTTCAAATAACCCTGCATCTGCCTTTTCCATGTATTTTCGCAGATATGGTCCGGAAAAAGAACCCCCCTCTGAGAAACGTTGCTAGTGAAGGCGAGGGCCAGAGCCTGGAGCCGATAGGTACAGAAGGCAAGGTGTCTGCACAGAACCAAGACCATTCTGCAGATCAGATGTCAGAAAATACGGATCAGAGCGATGCTGCAGAGCTAAATAATAAGGAGGAGCGTAGCTCGCATGTCCAGGATCCGTCTTCTAGCAGTAAGAAGGACGCCAAGGGCTCGGTCCTGGGTGAGAAGGCCGGCTTCAGTTATGAGAGCCCCAACAAGGGAGGGACTCTTCCACCCGTTCCGCATGATGAGGTGACAGACAGAAATATGTTGGCTTTCTCATCTCCAGCTGCTGGGGGAGTCTGTGAGCCCTTAAAGTCTCCTCAGAGAGCAGAGGCAGATGATCCTCAAGATATGGCCTGTGCCCCATCAGGGGACTCATTGGAGACAAAGGAAGATCCTAAGATGTCACCAAAGGCTACCGAGGAAACAGGGCAAGCGCAGAGCGGTCAAGCCAATTGTCAAGGTGTAAGCCCGGGTTCAGTGGCCTCAAAAAACCCACAAGTGCCTTCAGATGGGGGTGTGAGACTGAATAAATCCAAAACTGACTCAGTGGTGAATGACAGCCCAGATCCGGCACCTCTGTCTCCAGAGCTTCAGGACTTTAAATGCAATATCTGTGGGTATGGGTACTATGGCAACGACCCCACAGATCTGATTAAGCACTTCCGAAAGTATCACTTAGGACTGCATAACCGCACCAGGCAGGATGCTGAGCTGGACAGCAAAATCTTGGCCCTTCATAACATGGTGCAGTTCAGCCATTCCAAAGACTTCCAGAAGGTCAACCGCTCTGTGCTCTCTGGTGTGCTGCAGGACATCAATTCTTCAAGGCCTGTTTTACTAAATGGGACCTATGATGTACAGGTTTGTGCTTTATATTGTGGTCTTTCTGTACAGAAAAAAGTTATACACAGTAGAAGTGTGAGTTTTCACATGCAGGTACAAGCAGGGTCCCAAGAGCAGATAGGTGGCTTGGTAGATGCAACAGTACAATCGGATGTGCCCGTTGTTAGCAGAGGTGCCAGTCACCCCTTGTTAGGGGAAAGTCCCACCATGACTCTGAGGCTGAGAAAAGTCTTTTTACAGAACCAGCTAAGCCTCATATTTCTGGACATGTTTCGTGATAACTGGTATTTTCAGTCTTCCAAAAATTAATCTTTATGGTTGGGCACGATAATAATTCATTCCTTGTTCCAGTTTCAGACTATAGGGCTTCTGCTGTAATTTTTTTCTTATGAAAAATCTTTCCAGTCTCTGGGATTAGGGTTTGATTTTTATAGTGCGCTTGGTCGTACTACTGATGGTTATAGAGATACTTCTGTGTAAAAACAACATAATTGTAAGTGCAGCTTTGGAAAATAGAGCCATTGTACAGAAATATTTATGAAAAAGCTAAGTAAGGATGAATGAAGATTTGAAAATAACCTCAGAGATTTGTGAAAAAGAAGTTATTGTGATTATAAATACTAGGGACACCACAGTGGCCTTGGCGTAGGCCAAAATGCATTCCTTTGTGCATTTAAGGAAAATGGATATAATTTATGAAAACATGTAGTAATGATTTCATTTTATAGCTTTATTAAAGGCAGCATATCTTTTTGATCTACTTTCCCGCCTTTAGTTTACAGTGTATGTTAAATGTAAAAAAAAAGAAGTTACTATTTAAAATAGAATGAAACATGGAACTAATTCTAAAGAAATGTATTCTTGATTTGAGCAATTTTTGCATAGTTGAAACTTATGGTGAGCTTGAGAAAGTTTTTGTTGTAATCTATAGATTTTTGTTATATTCTTAGGTCTGGGGGATTTCTAAACATTAAGTTTAACATTAATCTTCTTCAGGAATGACTAGAAATACCAGAGAAGTGATGAGATCACATCACACTTATTTGCATTACTAAATCTCTTGAAATATCAGTCATTTTATTAACTTAATAGCCACAGCACAGTTGCCATGATCTTTCCACTGATCTAATGCCTACCAAGAAAGACCAGCAAAGGGAGTAGAAATAACTTGCAGTGAAAATATTTTGCAGTACTTACCAGAAGAATCAGAAGAGAAACTTCTAAGTTCTTTAAATGTCAGAATGGCAGTCTTCCTGCATTAAGGGAGATATGAAGAACTCTTGAAAAGCCAGCTTCATCTTTGGTAAAGCGCTCAAAAAAATTCTGTCTTACTTTGTGAATTTCCACAAATAGAATCATTTCTGTGGAGAAGCAAATTAAGCCAGCATAGTTATTATGCACGAAAGCTACATGCTTTGAACTGCTGTCTGATTAAAGATCATTTCACTGTCTTATGTCAGATACACTCGGCTGTCAAACTATGATTGGAAAGCAAATACTCGCTTGAGATAAAAGGGTTGGAAGTGAATAATGTCAGTATGTGAAACGGTATTTTATAATTAGCAAGTAATATGATGTTAATACCTGGATTTCCGGCAGGAGTTTTATTTTGTTCACTCTGGGGACGACTTCTGTGGGAAGCTCATTGCTGATGTCAGGAAGGCTCTAAAAGGAAGATTACTAAAGTTCTATAGTTTAGAAGAATTCAGAGTTTTAAACACACTTCCATTTCCCCCAAACAGTTATTTGTTAGATTCTTAGTTATTTATAGTAAAGTTTATGTTTGCGTAGAACACTTTTCCTGGGCAGTGATTTTAGAAATAAAACAGATGTTTGAGCTATCTGAGTTTGAACTAATAGAACTAGAAATAAAACAGCTGATCCTGGACTGTGCTGTCTACTAAATCCTTGCAGTCTGCACAGTAAAGAAGACAGAAAGTGGGAGGAAATAGCACACAAAAAGATAATCTTGTTAAGTCAATTCTTTTTCAAAGAGAACAAATACTATGAAAGACAGAAGAAAGCAATGTATGGAAAAAAA
>PVIC010038181.1:0-17706 GCA_004025085.1 Thryonomys swinderianus | reverse complement strand
TCCGAGTGCTGGGATGACAGGCGTGAGCCACCACACCCGGCACTGTGGTATGTGGTATTGATGGCTGGTGGGTGTGAGTCACCACGCCCAGCATTCTATGTGGTTACCGGGATGGAACTCAGGACCTTGAGTTTGCGAGGCAGGCGCCAGAACCACTGAGCTAAATCTCTGGCCCTGATATATCTTGATTCTTATTTTGCCCCTATTTCCTGCTCTCCCTTCAACCTTTTTATCCCTCTTTATTTACAAAGACTTTGTTTCCAGTTTTTCCTTCTTTTCTCATTTTTTTTTCTTTACCTTTTTTCCTTTCACCCCTATCCCCACTTTCCTTTCCCCTTATCCTTTAGACTTTTTATTATTTATTTATTTATTTATTTATTTATTTATTTATTTATTTATTTATTTATTTATTTTTTGAGACAGGGTCTCGCTTTGTAGTTCAGGCTGGCCCTGAGCTCACTATGGAGCCCAGGCAAGCCGCCGTGAACTCAGCAATCCTCCTGTCTCTGCCTCCCAAGTGCTGGGATGACAGGCGTGAGCCACCACGCCCGGCATTGTGGTATGTGGTGTTGATTGTTGGTGGGCGTGAGTCTCCACGCCCAGCATTGTATGTGGTTACCGGGGAACAAACTCAGGACCTTGTGCTTGCGAGGCAGGCGCTGGAACCACTGAGCTAACCCTCCGGCCCTAGACTTTTTATTTCTAATTCACATCTATTATACATTTTGGTCCTCATTTACACTTTCGATTTCTTACACCAGAAAAACAATTAGCTATTTATACATTTATTTTTTTTTACTTTAGAGTATGGCTTCAATATGGATCCATTTAACTGTAAATGTTTCTCATATATCATTCTTTATGGCTAAGTAGTACCCCATTTTATTTTTTAAAACCCACAGTCTTCTTTTTTTTTTTTGAGACAGAGTCTCGCTTTGCAGTTCAGGCTGGCCCTGAGCTTACTATGTAGCCCAGGCAAGCAGCCGCGAACTCAGCAATCCTCCTGTCTCTGCCTCCTGAGTGCTGGGATTACAGACGTGAGCCACCACGCCCGGCACCCACAGTCTTCTTTATCCAGTCACTAGTTGATGGGCATGTGGGCTGTTTCCAAGATTTAGCTATGACAAACTGTGCCACTGTAAACATGGGTGCACAATATGTTGCTATGGAATGATGCTTTTAGTTCTTTTGAGAAGATACCCAGCAGAGAAATAGCTGGGTCAAATGGGACCTCTAATACTAGTTTTTTGAGGACTCCCGTACTGATTTCCACACTGACTGCATCTTCCCACCAACAGTGGAGAAGGGTTCCCTCCCCCCACCCACAGCGCCGCTAGTATTTGTTATTAGTTGATTTCTTCATAGCAGCCATTCTTTCTGGACTGAGGTGGAATCTCAGTACTGTTTCCATTTGCACCTCTCAGATGACCAGTGATGTTGAACATTTTTTTTTCATATGTTTATTTGCTATTTCTATTTCTTCATGTAAAAAAATGTCTGTTCATTTCAGATGTCCATTTCTGGATTGGGTCTTTAAATTTAGCACATCTGGTTTTTTAAAAAGTTTTTTAAAAATATATATATTCTAGATAGAAGCACTTTGCCTGAGGAGCAGCTAGTAAAAATTTTGTCCCACATCGTGGGTTGTCTCTTCACTCATTTGGTGATTTCTCTTGTGGTGCAGAAGCTTTTTAATAGGAGGGAATCTTAATTATTGTTGATGCTTTGTGCCAGTTCGTGTGTGACTGAGGTTTTGTTCGTGAAGTCTTTTCCTTCACCAGTGTCTTCAAGAGTTCTAACTAATGCCTCTCTCAGCAGGCTTAGCATTTCTATTTTAACGTTTAGATCTTTGATCCATTTTAATTTTAGTCTAGTGTGTGGTGAAAAACACAGTAAGGGTTTTACTCTTTGCCAAGTTGAGACCCAAATTTCCAGCACTGTTTATTAACAAGGCTATCTTTCCTCCGTGAGGATGTCTGAACCAACATAATGAAAAAGGCCATACTTCCAAAACTATTACAAAGATACAGTGCATCATATTTCACAGAACTAGAGAAAAAATTCAAAAATTCCTTTGGAAGCAGAAGAGACCTAGTGTAGCAGAAGCAACAAAGACAAGGCAGGGCTATCATAATCACCAACTTTAAAAAAAACAGCATGGCACTGGCAAAGAAACAGGCCTGAGGATCAGTGGAGCAGACTACAAAATGCAGAAACAAACTCCAGACATACTTAATTATGTTTTATGAGATGCAAAATCTTAATGTTAGAAAAGTGCAGTTTATAAATTACTTTCTTTCGTATTTGTTTCTTTAGTCCAAGAACCCAAAGAATTTCCCCTATATAATATTTTAGGTATAGGATCTAGTATTTTGAGCTAGCACTTATGTATATTGTGATGTGAAGACAATAACTGTATAGTAAGTCTCAAGTAAGATAGCATTCCAACTTTGTTCTTTTCCAATAGTGCTCTGGTCATTTTAAATTTTTTGCAATTCAACATCAATTTCATAAGAAACCTATCAATTTTTATGCATAGCATGCTGGGACTTTCTTTGATATTGAAAATCACAATTTGGGACCCTAACTATGATGAGTCTTCCATAGTGGGGTATTTTAGGCTTCTTTTTGTCATCAGTGATTCATAGTACTTAACATAAATATAGAAATATTTTAGTAGATGTATTCCTCTTTTATGTTTTTTTGAATTGTTACTAAAACTTGAATTTTTGAAAATTTATTTTTAAATCACTTACTTCATATATATAAAGTGTTTCCAGGTCAACATTGTACCTTGTGGCCTTCTTAAATACTCTCAACAGTTCATGTAAATTCCCTGGTGATTTTCTATATAAACTGCTATATCAGTTGAAAATAAGAATGTTGGTCCAGGGGTTTAGTTCAGTGGTGCTGTGCCTACCTCGCAAGTGCAAGGTTCTGAGTTCAATCCCTAGTACCAGAAAAAGAACAAAAGAAAAAAAATGAAAAAGAAAGAAAGAAAATAAGAGGTTTTTTTCTTTTATAAATGGTTCCTTTTTCTTTTGGTCCTATTTATACAGCTACCAGTAGAATGTTGAGTAGAAGTGAAAGGAACTATTCTTGTTTTGTTCCCAAACTTGAGACTAGTTCAATCTTTTATCATTAAGCTTAAAGTTAGCTGTGAGGGTTTTTTGTAGAAGATCTTTATCAATTTGAGGAAATTCTCTACCACTATCACAGATATAAAGACATATAAACTTTCTTTTCATGAACAGGGGATGAATTTTATAATTCAATTCCCCTGTTTTTTTTTACCTCTATAGAAATAATCATATGATTTTTTAAATTCTGTTCATGTATGAATTACACTCATTTTTAAATTGTTAAACAGCTTACATTTCTGGAATAGTTTCTTTGCCTTGGATGTTGTATTTTTTTTAAATGTTGCTGGAGAGTTATGTCACTGGATTTAATTTTCTAATACTTTGTTAAGACTTTTGTTTGTGTTTTATTTTTGGTCTAAGGTGGGGAGTGGTAGAGTAATTGCCTAGTGCATGGAAATTCCAAGTTTCAATCTCCAGCATGAGTGCACTTGCGTGCACATGCACACACACGCACACTCACACACATGGATGTTTTTGCCTATACCGATGTGAATATTGATTGGTCTGAATTTTTTTCATCATATCTGTCAGATTTTGGTATTAGAGTTAGGATAGCATTATAAAATGAATGTGGAATGTTCCTCTTCCTCCAATACTCTTACAGCGTAAGATAGGTGTTAGTTTTTCCTCATAACTTTGGTGGAATTTGCCACTAAAATCATCTGTATTTGGAGTATCATTTTGAAGAAACTCTTTGATAACAAAATCAGCTTTTATACAAATACAGAGAATTGAGCTGTCTTGTTTCTTCTTGTATCAATTTTGTTTAAGTTGTATTTTTCAAGAATTTTCATTTAACCTAAGGTTTGGATTTATTGGTATAAAGATTTTCCTATTTTTTTTGTCTGAATGTCATTAGGATCTACAATAGTGATGATTCTCTTTTTTATTCCTTATGTTGGTGACTTTTTTGGGTTTCTTTCTCTTTTTTTTTCTTTTTCACTCTAGCTTGGAGTTTGTCAGTTTTGTTGATCTTTTTGAAAATTAAGCTTTGGTTTTGATAATTTTTTCTGCTGAGCATTTATTTTTTTAGTTCCTGCTTTTATTTTTTATCATTTTCTGATTTTTCTGTTGTATAATACATGCATTTTAAACCTACTTCAGTTGAGTACACTGTATTTTATTCCTGTTCAGCTAAAAATATTCTCTAGTTTGCCTTATGGTTTTCTTTTTGACTCATAAATTATTTAAGAAGGCAGTGTTGAATTTCTAGATGTTTGATTTTTACCTACATACTATATTGTTATTAATTTCACTAGGGTTAGAAAAAACACTGTTTATTTTAGTCTCTTAAAATTTATGGGCTTATTTTATTGCCAAGTAAATGGCCTATCTTTTAAAAGTACTCTGTGCACTTGAAGAGAGTGCATATTCTGCAGTTGTTGGATGTTATGTTCCATAAGTGTCAATTAGATCTGCTTGATAGTGTTTATATCTCTATATTTATGTGGATGTCGTACCAAACTTTTCTTTGAATTGCTTACTGATGAGATACTAAAATTCCTAATGTAACTGTGTAATTGTCTCTATCTCCCTTTAATTGTCATAATTTTTCTTTCTATAATATTTGTAGGCTTTATTATAATTCTTATCCCTTCCTGATGAAGTATTGTTTTTATCATTATAAAATGCCCTGTGCAATTTTTAAAAAAGCATCAATCTTAGAAAAGGAAGATATAACTGAAATTATATATATATCTCACACATACATACATGCATACACACATATATATGTCAAAAGAAGATTCTAGAAGAAATCTAACAGGTAGAGCAGCAAAAACAATAGTAATTAAAATGATAGATTAATAATTAATTGCTCCAGGAGATCCAGGTTTACACTTTTTTCTTTTAAGAAGAACAAATAATACTAAGAGTGTTTCCCACAAGTGAAGGACACAGTTTGCTAAACTCAAAGGACCCATGTCAGAGCTGCCATAATGAAGGTTAGAGACTTAATGGTGGGTTCCAGGGAGCCTTTTCCTTTGCTCAGCTGCTGCCATGAGACAGACACTTACTGGAGCAAGCAGGGTTCCTGCTTTGCAGTTCTCAAATCTTATCCTCAGCTCATCTGCACTTAGCCTCAGAGCTGAAGCCTCTGTCAAGAATAAAGCAACCCTTTGCCCTCTCCTAGGTTTCTGGCTCAGGTGAATTTTTAGTATATGTGCTGCTGAAGCGAGCACATCAGGTGAATTTTTGAAATGCTCTTTGTGCCCAAGCACTAAGGCACCAGACTCTTTGTTTAAATGCTTTAGCAAATTAATCCCCAAGGCAGTGCTTTCTGCCTGTTACCAGATTTAATTGAAGATAATGGAGTGTGTGTGTGTGTGTGTGTGTGTGTGTGTGTGTGTGCTTCCCTAGAACATTTGTCCCTACATGTGATAAACCCTAATGGTTACCCTGGAACACTTATTAGTTGATACCCCTGAGCAGTTTGGAAAATAATTTTCGAATGAGATATAAGGACTCCAGTCATTTTGGAAATCAGCCAAACGAGGGTACCCGGGCTGAGGGGGAGGCTGTGGGAACAGGTGAGATCTGACGTACTGCCTGCTGCGTCTACTCCCCAACTCAGAGCATGATTTGCAGCCAGACTTAGTTGGACATGTTAGCCTTGAGAACAATCAGGACTTGTAAATCACTGTTCTATGTGGCTGCCAGTTGTCTTTCAGTCTTATGTGCATCTTAATTCACACCAGAGTCATTTTCAAAGGCTCCCACTGAAGGTGGGTCCTCTCCCGGGGGGCAATAGTTTTCGCTACCCTTTCTAACAACCTCACGAGGCCATCACTTCTGCTGCTCCCTGCTGCCCGGCTGACTTGGAGTCTGCAGAGAGTGTCTGTCCATGCATACAGCTTCAGAGCGACCTGCCATGTCTACCCAGGAAAGATGGTCTGGTTTGTCCTGACTCACACGCCTTCTGGTGAGGGCATCTGGTCAGGGAAAATGATATATTTTGTTTGAAGACTCATCAGAAACCTTTTGTTTGGGGGCTCATCAGAAACCTTGCTTCTTGTTTCGGGACTGGTGCCTCAGGTCAGGGGACAGGCTTTTGCCTCTATCTCTAAGAACGTTTCCCTTCCCTCTGCTTGCCCTTTCCTCTTCCTCTCCAAGCATGTGCAGGTAAGGTGGCAACATCTTTTCACTAGTGACTGAGGACTGATAGGCATAGTCTTAGAGGTCATCTTTCCTTTTGTAATCTCAAAAGACTTAAAGTCTTATTCAGTGTCTCTTGATCCACATCCCGGAGTTCTCAAGGGGGGGACTCAAGGGAAAGAGTCTGTTCTTATAAGTCACAGTGAGCATTCACTGAGCGCTCACACCGTGTGCCAAGCACTGCGTAGGCAGCACTTACACGGTCACATTTGGTCACTGCCAAAATTCTACAAACACCTCACACTACAGAAGAGGAAACCAAGTTTAGAGAATCTAAGTAACTTATCCTAAATTTACAGATAAAAATTACCAAGCATGCTGGGTGTGGTGGCTCATGCCTGTAATCCCAGCACTCGGGAGGCAGAGGCAGGAGGATTGCTGAGTTCCAGGCTTGCCTGGGCTACATAGTGAGCTCAGGGCCAGCCTGAACTACAAAGCGAGACCCTGTCTCAAAAAAAAAAAAAATTACCAATCAGGGACTTGAATCTGTCGCTGTCTTGATCACTGCTATTTTACCTCACAGGACAATGACCTAGAATATAGGGTGACTCACTGTCCCCAACAGGGCACATGGCAGAGAGCTGTCAGTAGTACCTCTTCTGGGTTTGCATTTTAACAGCGTGGGAAGACTTACATTTCATTCTAATTCAGGAAAACTCCAAGATTCTTATCTGTCCACATCACTGTGATTAGCACAGTGATAATAAGGGCAATAAACTTCTCTGCTTTTAGAAGTCTGAGGGGCCAGGGGAATACACAACATAGTTAAACACTGCATAACAACATTTCCCGAGGCTGAGATAACAGAGAAGAAGGTAGCATGGTGACGAAAGTCAGCAGGAATCTGTGTGGCAATTTAGAGCTGTCAGGAGAGTAGAAGAGGAATTCTAGGCAGTGTTTTAGAAGTGCAGGGATCAGGGATGGTGCAGCTAGCATGGTCTTCAAGGGGAAGGGTGGGCTTGATTTTGACCCTGAACTTGTGAGACTTTGATTAGTAGAAAGGAAGAAAGAGGACATTCCAGGTAGGAGAAAGCATGAGGCAGAGAGGCAGGATGAGAGTGGAACTTCTGAAGGTCCTGAAATGGGCCAGACTGGAAGATAGGAAGATTTGGGGAAGGGAGGAGGACAATTTGAGACCTGGAGAGTTATATTCCTAAGTCTGGGATTCAGTGCAGAGGGAGCAGGGAATCACAGAAGCTATTCGGACAGGGGAGGGAGAAGCAAACATAGTTTTGTTCATAGCACGGTTCAATCTGCTGTATCAAATGACTGTGGTTGCACTCAAGATGTTGACTTAACTACCGAATTAGTTTCTATCATCTGTTCACAACCTGAGCCACATGGTTCCTGCCCAGATTCCCCCTGAATGGCAGGAAGGCCTTGTGTGAAAGGGAGAGATCGCTCACGGCCTCAGAGTAAAGGGAGCGCGATGCTCTGAGTAATAGAGTCATCAGTTATGATAAACCGTGTTTCCAAGGTAAGGCCGCTCCTGCCAAGAGAATGAGAGGGCTTGTCTCAGCCAGCCAGAGCGTGCTCGTGTCTCCGAGAGCGGCAGAGCCGCTCCCGCATTCACGTTCTCCGTTTTCCCTTTGCTGCATTCCAAGCACACTGCATTTTTTATCATTTCCTCAGCTGGGGGGCTACACAGTTGATTTGCTCACAAACTGATTTATATAAGCAGCATTCGCCCCTGATGACATATGTGGGTCGGCCTGGCTCTTGACTAGGTTTCAAACATATCTTGTTTTTCTTTGTTCTTTTGGATGAACAAGTTGTCTGGCTGTTAAGCAGGGAAAAGTGCAACTTTTGGTGGGGGCAGATTCCATCCGGACTGAATGACGGTACTTTCACTCTGGCTGGGCGTTCTCTTTCCATTTCCAGGAGGCATCTCTGCTTTGGACCTTGTAGTTCATCTCTCCATGTAGCAGGAGCCAAGGTGATTAGCATATTGCATTGTTTCTCTGTCCTTTGACTCTGTGGTATGAGAAATATCTGCTTTCCCTTTATGTTACATTTAAGACTGACTATAGATACGTTACAGATTACCTATATGAATCTAGCTACCAGCATTTAAAATTCTTGGTAGACCACCATCATAGAGGACAGGTAATAATTAAAATGTTTCCTCCCAGAAAACATTTTACCAGAAACTACCAGAAGCCACAAAAAAAAAAAAAAAAAAAAAAAAAAAAAAAAAAAAAAAAAAAAAGGAAAAGAAAGAAAACTGGAGAGCCAGGGTTGTAACTCAGTAGCCTGGCAATCACCAAGCCCTGAATATGATTCCTGGTATCATAAAAAACAAGGAATAACAGTAGACTATAAATGTGAGATGGAGACAGGCCATACGCTGAGATCCACAGGGAATGCCAATTAATATAATTGGCAATGGACGAACTGGGAAGCATGTTCTTAAGATTATACCTACGCATGCTTCACATACTAAGCCAAAGAGGTCCAGCTGGTGCTGAGAGGTACAGAAACCTAAGGTCCCATCCTTGACATCCTCCTATTTCAGGATCTTGACCCTACACTGGCCAGAAAAACAAGTGGTCCAATAAGAAACTGTCTTTCAAACTCTTAAGAAATAAATCCAGAAACATGCCCCTCGCCCAACTGCGTAACTTCTCCCATTTTACGATTAGTCAGGCATGACGGCTCCCAGGTCACAGCCGAGCAGGAGGTAGGTAGAGGCAAACAGAAGTGCACTCTAGAAGGACTGGCTGTGTGATATAAAGTCTCACAACTGGGGAGACCCCAGGAGAAGGCTCAGAGCAGTGGCGGCTGGGAAGACACCTGGACTTTTACACAGAACTCACTAAAACAGAACAGTGGATTTCCTCGCAGACTCTCTCTTCCGGGTCACAAATCCCAGCAGGCTGAGCAAAGGAGCCCTCCCTGGTGCTCAGCCACTCGGGCCAGGTAAACAGCCTGTAGACCCTTGAAACTGAAGGGGGAGACGTTTCTCAGCAGAAGCTTCAGATCTGCTCGGCTTGGGCCCAGAGTGAAGGGAGGGAGTCTCAAGACTCTTCAGTTGTTATGGTTTACATCTAGGTGTCCTCCCAGAGCCTCTGTACTTACAGCCTGGGCTTTTGGACAGTGACTGGACCACGGGAGCTTATAGATGACTTGATGGTAGGAGGTGGGGGTTCTGTTCAGAAGAGGGTTACTGGGGATGGGGCCTAGAGGGGTCTTTCTGTATTCTCGGTCTCTCTGTCCCTCTCTCTGTCTCACTGCCTCTCTCTCTCTCTCTCTCTTTCCCCCTCCTGTCTGCCATGCCATCCTGCTCTGGAGCCAGCTGACTACAGACTGAAACACAAGCCAAAATAAACCTCTCCTTCCTTAAGTCGTGGGTGTTCTGTGCCATCACCGGGTAAAGCGGCCAAGACACCAACACTGTTGGCAGGTGCCAGCCCTGAACATACTGTTCTCTTTTCTAGTATCAATAGGTAGGAAAATGACCAAAGAAGACCTGAAGAAAGAGTAGTGCAAGATAAAGGGGAGGATGCCTTTTCATTAAAGGTTCAAGCAAGACGATACCTTTGAAAATAAATTTCTCCAGGCAGGAAGATATTCTAGCAGATATATATATATCAAGATGGTTAGCCAGGCAGAGCCACTATGAGAGAGGAACCAGGGATCACCAAGAGAAAGCAGGTCAGGGTGGGATTTAGCTCAAGTGGTACCGTGCCTACCCTGGAAGCACAAGGGCCTGAGTTTGATCTCCAGTACTGCGACCAACAGAGAGAGAGAGAGAGAGAGAGAGAGAGAGAGAGAGCAGATTTGTAAAGATAGAAATGAGAAATTTAGAACAAATGAGAAATAAGAGCAAATATACCAAAACAGAATGAAAACACATACAGGGGCCATGAAAGACAGAGAAGACTCTATTCAAAGCAGAAGAAAAAAATAAAGGAAAAAGATCTAACATGAAAATGTTAACTCAGAAGGCAGCACAGAGCTAATATGGAAATTATATTTATTCTCAATGAATAAACTGAATAAGTACTGAAAATAATAGTCAAACATACGGTGAGAGAACACTTTCCTGAGCTGAAGATTACTAGGTTCATGCAAGTACATACATTATAAAATGTTTCCAGTTTCCAGATTAAAGAAGGAGCACGGGACGCTTACACAGAGATGAGCAGTTCACTAACAAGGACACTGGACTCAGACTTTTTTTATCTTTTTAGGCTAAAACACCATTCTAGGAAACAAGGCTGTTCCTTAATAATTCACTATTTCTCTAGTGTGATGATTATGTGCAAAGGCTGAAAGAATTCATTGTCAGATTTCCAAGAAGGCAGAAAAATGAACTCTACATGCTCCCTTCTTGAACAGAGTGTTTGATTAGCCAGTCAGTTGACCAACACATAAATAGGGAGGAGGATACAGAAGGGAAAAAAAAACAAAACAGTGGACCTTTGAGTTACAACCAGCCTAACAGATGAACAATGACTTATGACCAGAATTTTAGATTGAACTGACTACCAGAGTCTTAAGTTAGGACCTGAACGCTGGCTACTTGTTCAGTTGTTAAACAAAGATTCTAGACACCATTAAAGCATATGTAAGCATGATTGTGGCAGGATTTTGATCAGCGCTTTATATAATTCCTATAATTGCTACTATCAAAATGGCCACAAAAGAGCTAGAAAAGAAAATAAGGAAGAATAAGAAAGTAGAGAAAACAATCACAATTGAAAGGAAGAAGGAAATTATGGAGAAATATGAGAGTGGTGTTCCTGTGACCAATCTTGCTAATAAGCACAGCATGTCAGAATCCACCATCTCAACAGTCTTACAGAGAAAAGATTTGCATATGGGAGCTAGTGTTGTTAAAGATGTTACTCAAATTAATAAGTCCCAATCAATGGCGTTAGTGAGGTAAAAAGTAGATAAACTAAAGACAGATGGCACCTTACAGCCTATCTGACTATAAATTGTGAAGAAGTTATAAATGTAGATTTTATAAAGGGCAATCCATCAATGACTGATAATGGTGAAACATTTCATGCCAGTAAGGGGTGTTTCACAATTTTGAATTGAGAACTGGGGTTCGCAGCATAACTAGGCCCGGTGAAGCAGCGAGGGCTGATAAAAGGGCTGCAGAAAATGACATATATCGCTCCAAGACAAGGGCACAGAGAAATGGCTTTTGCTCTCACCAAATGTGCAACTGTGGTGAAACTGGCCTCTTCTGGAAGAAAATGCCCAGGAGAACATGTAAGATCCAGGAAGAGAAGAAAATGCGAGCCTACAAGCCTATGAAGGACAGGCTGACCTTACTGCTATGTGCCAACGTGAGTGGTGACCCCAAGATAAAGCTTCTCTTGATTTATCATGCTGAGACCCCTAGAATGTTCAGAAAACATAAAGGCATGAATAACAAGCGTAACAAGAGTACTTTTCCTTGAGCAGATCAGGGAGGTTTTCAACCCTACTGTTAAGAAATATCTAGAGGGGCCGGAGGGTTAGCTCAGTGGTTCCGGTGCCTGCCTCGCAAGCGCAAGGTCCTGAGTACGATCCCCGGTAACCACATATAATGCTGGGCGTGGAGACTCACACCCACCAACAATCAACACTGCATACCACAATACCGGGCGTGGTGGTTCCTGCCTGTAATCCCAGCACTCGGGAGGCAGAGACAAGAGGATTGCTGAGTTTGCGGTGGCTTGCCTGGGCTACATAGTGAGCTCAGGGCCAGCCTGAACTACAAAGCGAGACCCTGTCTCAAAAAAAAAAAAAAAAAAAAGAAATATCTAGAGGACAAGGGTTTACTACTCAAGGCTCTTCTCCTCGTGGACAATCCTCCTGCTCACCCATGAGATACAGAAGAATTGGCTGAGGAGTTCCCGTGGCTGTCAGTCAGTACAATACAACTAATGTCACATAATGCAACTCCTCTATAGCAGCCTATGGACCAGCATGTTATAGATAATTTTAAGAGGCTGTACACCAAGGAACTATTCCTGAAGTGCTTCTAGGTGGTCTCAGATTAATATTTAACCCTCACAGAGTTCTGGAAAGAACATTACCTCATTTCCTGTGTGACATAACTGATTAATCCTGGGTCGGTGTCTCTCTGAGGACACTGATATCTACCTAGAAGAAAGTGTAACCTAAAATTATATCCAAAGAAGCTTTGAAGGCTGTGTAGAGCATCCTAAGGCTTCAGTTGACCATGTGGTTGATGATACCATCACTATAGCAGAGTCCATCAGCTGCAGGTAGACAGTGGTAATGTTGAAGAACTAGTGGAAGAATACTCAGAGAACTGTCTACAGAGGAACTTCAACAACTTCTGGCCAACAGACCAGGGTTAAAGAAAAGACAGAAATAGGCAACCTTAGACCAGTTTTTAGTTCTAAAAAAGTTGAGACCTAGTGAGCCAGAAGCAGATCCTAGTGGGTTACAGACCTCCTGAGGATAGACAGACCACCAGAGAGCCAGATTCCTGATGTTCATACAGAAGGGAACACTCCTTCCAAACAATAGCTACCTTCCATTTCGTCCTCCCTTCCTGCAAGCCAAAGATGTCAACATGAACGAAACAGTATTAAATGATTGTTTCTGGTAAACTAGGCATATCTTAGAACATTGTGGTGAATGCACTAGTAAAATTATTGGTGTTTCTGATAAATCATGCACACCATACAACCATTTTTTATGAATAGAATAGTTAAGGAGAGCTTTGGGAGGTTTGGAACACACTATGGATATTTACGTTATTTCTTCTGGGAAAAAATAGTCTCGATTTACAACCAACCTGAGTTACAACCAGTCCTCACAAGTGAACTGAATCTGTAAGACAAATTGCAACTCCAAGATAACTTGTCGTAAATTCTGGAGTTTATTATTAACTATATAAAGTAAGTGTTTATCTTGAAAATTACCAAACCATATATAAAAGCTAACGCATATTGTGGAAAAAGATATATTTAGGTCTTAAAACCTTAAATTAGATACACAGAGACTGAGAAATGAGGAAGAAGAAGTAATTCCAATTTGTTCTCAGTGAGCTAAGGGTTTTTTCCCCCTAAAATTGCAGGTAAGATATGAAATACTATAATTTACCATGAAATAATGTTTTCTCTGATTGAATGGTTTCAGTTTGAAACCCACTTCTACACGAGAATGTTTTTCAAGTCAGTTTATCTCTAAAACTGAAATTATTATAGGATCACATAGGAAATGTGGCTGTCTTCAATTGACAATGAAGAAAATCCTAATAAGCTTTAAGAAACTACATAAAGAGACAAAATATATAACTGTCTCTCTTTTTTCTCACTGGATTATTTTTCTACATAAGGAAAGTGCTGGCATCAGTGAAAGGGAGCAGTGAGTGGTCAGCGGGACCTCTGGCTAGGATGGCTTCAGTAAGACAGACTCTCTCATCTGCTACACTGATCGAAGACTCTATGTTCCTTTTTGCTTGTAAGGTTGCTTAGGACTTCATAATTTGCAGTTGGGCCAATGCTGGAATTTGCAAGTATAATTATAGCTGAGGATTCAGCTCAAATGGTACCACACCTACCTTGGAAGCACAAGGGCCCGAGTTTGATCCCTGGTACCACCAAAAAAAAAGAAAGTATAGTTATTTTCTATATAGTTTTGGCCTTTGTTGAAGTTTTAATCTGGAGTGGGAGGAAAGAGGAACATTGTCAATTCTTATGGAAGTTGTGAATATACGAAATAACTGTCTATTACTAAATATCAGTTTTATTCTAGATCACACTCTTTGCCCTCCTTTATAGTGATAGTTATGCTATGACATTTATCTTTGCTGAATTTATATCTCTACCCTCCTTAGTGCTTAAGACAAAATAATACATGAGAAGAGAGTTGGAGGAATCCTATACCATTGTGGTAAAAATATTTGATTATTGGATTAAACCTTATGGTCATTGGATGTTTAATGAAATCAGAAGAGTCAGGTCTTGGTCAGTGACTATGCCACTACCCTATAACTCCAAAAGTGCTACTTAATTTCTGTCATTATCTCATGACGGCTCATCTGTGGTTTCCCGCCTTCAGTGTCTCAGGAGTATGAGAAGACGGGCACCGTGAGCACGACGAAAAGTCACACGGCCGTTTGTAGACTATGACTTCTCCAAAGTCATGCATTTATTGGCTCACTTTACAGACATAGTGCAACTCTTGCAGGGTAGGAACTTTAAAAGAGGTCTAACGTCTGCGAGGATCCAACTGACAGCACTACCTAAAACTGAGTAGGCCCAGCAGTCTGCTGATTGTGTGGGAAATGTGGCCTCCATATGGAAGTTTCTCTGCTGTCAATGAAGTAGAAAGCTAAGTAGGAAGATCAGGGAAACCCATGCAAAACAGAGAGCAAACAATCAAGTGTTAACCTAATAGTACTGTCTTCCCTGTGCCTGTTTCTTCACCTGTAAGCTGAAATAACAAACAACAAGCTTTGTCTTCAACAGGGCCTGGTACATAGTAAGTGTTTAGTAGAAATTAGGAGTCATTTCTGTTCTGCATATTCCTAGGGATGTACAAAGAGACAGGGTGTATTGTAGCAGTGGAGACCCTTTTAGTATATGCCTGAGACTCAGCGTGGGCCTAGCAGGGGTTAAACTTAGCTGGAGACCTGGGCAATAGCAAGGTCATCTGAGGCGCTGGATGGTGTTGCAAAGGTGTGTGGGTTGCAGCCTCCACAGTTCAGATAACAGCCTGACTGGTTCGGTAGGTGGGAATGGCCTTTTGTGGGAAAGGAAACTGAACAGAGGAGGTGGGGTGAGATTACGGAGGCTTCACAAGGCAGGCAAGGGAGTTTGGATTTTGATATGATCAACAATGAGCTGTCCATGTCTGAATGGAAAGTCTGATAGCAGGAAGCGGGATAGTGGGAAGCAATAATTGACAGCACTGATGGAAATCTAAGACTCTAAGGGACCATAAGCAAAGACCAGGCGGAAAACGGGGGCTACAGGTAAGACAGAACCTAACGACAAGGCATCTCTCTCTGGTCTTTGAGCTTTCTCCTACCATGTGTGTATGTACGCTTGCTGGGTAGAAAATACCGAAGACAGTTTCAACCCAGGAATGCAGGCACCAGCTAGCCTGTGCGTGTCCCCCACTGTTCTGTGAGATGCTTGAGAGCAGGACAGCATCATATGTGCATGAAATGACTGTATCAACTGGGGGGGGGGGGGCGTGTCAGCCCTGGCTCAGACCCTGACACTACCATGACGGTTTCTTCACCGTCGTTTGGCCCAGTAAATTTCTGAGTATCTCACTATATTCTAGTTTTCTCATGGATAAAATGTAATCATGACAATATTTACCTTGCAGTGTGTGGTTAAATGAATTAATACACACTAAGGGCTTAAAACCAGGCCTGGGGAGTGCTAGAAGTTCCCTGGGAGGAGCTGGCAGTCCTGGTACTGTAGTAGCAAAAATGGCGGCTCCCTCCATCCTATTGGGTGCGAACCTTATAACCCATTGTTCAGGAAATGGTCTCCAGCCAACACCTTTAATGTGTAGTCTTCAGGGACAATGCCTATGAATCTGCTGATGCAATACAAAAGGCAAAGACCAAATCTTTGGGGAGTATATGTGACAGCCATGATCCTCTCATTCACACAGTGCTCTGAGGGGTTCACTCTTAAAGATATGACTATTACAGAGAAGAGCACTAGAGGCTCATCCTTGCAAAAGCATGTAGTGTGAGGGGCACAGGTAGACTGCATGGGTCAGTGTCACCCATGTTAGGCTCCCTGAGATCAGGATTTCTTCTGTCACACAAACTGGTTTTCGTTACAATTCTCAGCCTGCATGCAAATCATCTCTTAGGCCCTGAAGAGTGGCCAGTGTGGTTGGAACCTTAAGTGTGGACTGTCCCAGAAACACTCTGAGTCTCTTGATTGAAGCCTGGAAGCATTAGAGCACTTTCTGGCACACAGGTTTGTCCACATGCTTTCTGAAGTGGGCTACGCAGCCAATAAATAAGTAACAGATCAGGGCATATGGAGAGCAGGCCCTTTTGTTTTTCCAGGAACTGGCCCTCCTTAGTATCATGTTTTATTTTGTTTGTTCAAATTGTGTTTTGTAATTTATAATTGCATTTCCCTTCCAGGTATACCAGAAGGCAGGCAGTGTAGAGATGGGAGGCTCCTATGTTTAGAGCGGTTGGAAGTCACAGGGATAGGAGCCTGGGGATTTCATTAGAAAAAAGAAAAACATGTCTGGCAAAGACCGACAGCCTGAACTTGATTAGTGTTAGCAATGACATAAAAGAGATGGTGCCTCTAATAGAATTATCTGGCTTTACTTACTTTGGGCTAAAATCGCGATGTTCCCTAGGGCTATTTGCTGACTGCCTGAGATGCTAAAGCTGAGGCTTACGTCTCGTACAGAACCAGGACACAGGCCCCCTCTGTGGAGCCAGCGCCAGAACAGGGTGTTCCAGAGACTGGAACCCCACCCACACCTGGCTGAATGCCCACACTCCCTCCAGGACCAACTGAGGAGCTTCTTAATTTATGTTTCTAGAACAATCCTCTCCCTGAAGCACAGCAGACCGGGGGAGGGTTCTGTGGGGGTTTCCACATCTTGTCTATAGGAAGTCAGAATTCTGTCTTGTCCTCTGTCTGCTCACTGAGAACCCCAAAGAAGGGAGGAGTTCTGGGAGGTCACAAACATACTTACAAACAGGGAGAAAGTGTGTGAGCAACAAAATTTTAATTATAGCTAGAAAATAAAGACATGTAATTAGGGAGGGAAAGATGCAGGAATATTCTGTGTGTAACTGGTTGGTTTTCAATCTACCCAATGAAATTTCATCCTGCCCTAGTTTTTGACACTTTTGGAAGCCAGATATATTTTAATGTAGTTGTACACTGGACTAATTCTATGATACAAGAAACAGTTTGATTTTAGAAAGTGCTTTTCTTTAAATCATCGACTTCAGTGATTTGTGATTGAGAAAGTAATTCATTTGATAAATCCTCATTAAATGTGTTTTATCCACGACGCCCTTTTCTGAGCACCAGAGGTGTCTTAGCAAATAAGAGTCGAGGTCTCTGGCTTCCCATTTAATGGGAAGAGACCACAATAAACACATGCATAAGAAAATACCAGGTGGTAAGAAGTGTCATGGACGACGAGTTAAGAATGATGGGAGGGGGCCGGAGGGTTAGTTCAGTGGTTTTGGCGCCTGCCTTGCAAGCGCAAGGTCCTGAGTTTGATCCCCGGTAGCCACATATAATGCTGGGCGTGGAGACACGCCCACCAACAATCAACACCGCATACTACAATGCTGGACGTGGTGGCTCACGCCTGTAATCCCAGCACTCGGGAGGCAGGGACAGGAGGATTGCTGAGTTTGTGGCAGCTTGCCTGAGCACCATAGTGAGCTCAGGGCCAGCCTGAACTACAAAGCGAGACA
>PVIC010038180.1:0-17730 GCA_004025085.1 Thryonomys swinderianus | reverse complement strand
AGAGCAGATTCCTTTAGAATTCTTGTGAAAAGGAAGTTTTCTCTCAAAGGCCCAGGCTGAGGGGCAGCCTTAGAAGAGCTGTACCAGCGTGATGCGGATTAAAGGCACTGGGCGCTGTGGAAGCCTGAGGCCTCGCTTTGCTTCCTCACAATGATGCTGGAGGAGCCAGGGGCACACTGGCATCTCTATTTACCCTAAAGGACTAATGGACCTGCCTCTCCAAGCAGTCACTCAGCTTCTCCATCCTTCCCATGCCCACCTCGTAAGACAGGGATGGAGCCTTGCACAAGGTCAGTGCTCCTACATCCTGACAGAGTCCTGCCCTGAGTAGAGGCAGTTCACAATCACTTCCCAGTAGACCCCTTGGGATGAACTGGCTAAGTACTGGACAGACAGCACCCCCAAAATCTATCAGGTAGAAATTTCAAGCAGCTCCCTGAAATGTTTTGTGCTCTGTGCTCTGACAAAACAGATCTTTTTCATGATATATTCTTCCCTGCCATTATTTGCATAGATAACCCTTTCAGGAAATATTAATTTTCTATTTTTTCCACAGAGCTTTAACTGATCTTGAACCCAATATATCCTCCTAAGCAATGTTGACAATTCACTTCTTTTTCTTATTAGAAAAATCTGTGTCTCTACGTGTACGCATCACGCATTGCAAATTCTTACTCTTGCGTTGGCCTTGTCTTTGAATAGGAGCCTGGGAAGCAACTGACTACTTCTTGCTGCACTTTGGGAACTTTAGGAACTTACTGCGCTTTGGGAACCATTTGGCCAAGTAACTGACTGCCGGTAGGTGCTAAATCATAGCTTGCAGCATGAGTGTACACATGATAGGCACTTACTTAATTCTACTCATTGCCACTGTCTTTCTATTAATTACTTGTATGTTTATCAGAAAAGCAAAGAGACTGATTCCACTTAAGTGAATAATTAACCAAAAATATGTTAAAAATCACCACCCTGATCTTGTCCCAAAATTCCTGATTTACTTCACTGCCACCCTCAGAGCAGAGTGTTCTGTTGGCATACCTACAAGGCCTAAATAGCTGTACCTATCTAGTACCAATAAATGTTGCTAAATAAATCATCTTAGAAAGAAATGTATTCTAATCCCCATCATTAATTATTAGAACTAAGATAAAATTGTTTACAATTTCATATATGTCTTTCTTCAAGTTAGTGATACAGTTCTGGAGGTCTTGGTCCTTCTTTTCCACTCCATCATACAAGGACATAAATAACGCATACTCCTCAAATATCTGATTACCCAATGAGGTGGCTCATTCATTAGCTCTTAAAACTCATCAGAAGCTACTCTCAGGAAGTAAACTGAGCATCACAAAAAGTCTCTAACTCTTCGCAACAGACAATCCTGCTCAAAATGCATTCCCAACATTCTCTTCTTCCCCATCTCCTACAAACAAGGTACAAAGCTAAATACTCAATTTTGCAGCCTCAGTGCAGCTGCAGGTGGCTATGCATAGATTCTTTCTTAGCAAACATAAGCAGAAGTCTGAAGTCTACTGTGTACTGCACTGAAAAAATGAGGATGGATGTTGATGCTACCTTGCTCTCTTCTCTGCCCAGAATACAGAGGTGACATTTAGAGCAGCTTCTCTCCCTGGATAGGTAAGATGATGTGAGCCCTCTTTTCTGAGGTGGGGAGTCAGGACTCTCAATCATCACCTAGCCATAAATAAGAAAGAGGTCCTTCATGTCCAACTGAGGTCAAGTCAAGAACCAGTTTGTTACCTCTACCTGGTAGCAGGTAGGCAGTAGTATCCTTTTGTTTCCCTGGCCAGATTGAGTGTTCAAGAAAGCTTGCCAAACCAGAAGGTTTAAATAAAATCCTGTTTTGTGATATAAAATGAAATATCCAAGTTTCAATTAAAAAATCACCCTGGCCAGGTATGGTAGCTCACACCTATAATCCCACCACTCGGGAGGCAGAGACAGGTGGATTGCTGAGTTAGAGGCTTGCCTGGGCCACACAATGAGCTCAGAGCCAGCCTGAACTACAAAGCAAGACCCAGTCTCAAAAAAAAAAAAATCACCCTGAACCAAAAACCAGAAAAACCTCAAACTAAATGAAAAAAGACCATCAATAACCTCAAGGTGACAGAGACGTAGAATTATCTGACAAGGATTTGAAAGCAACCATGCTAAAAATATTTCAATGACCAATTATACCTGACACAAATAGAAAGCTTCAGCTAAAAAACAGAAAGTATCTGCACAGAAATAGAAGTAATAAACAATTGATACAAATGTCACAACTGAAAAATATAATTAAAATAAAAGATTCAGTAGATGGGCTCAATAGCAGAAAGGAGGAAATAAAGAATTTAACTGAAAAGGATAGAGGGTATTTTCTTGGGACTGGAACTGTTGTACACTTACATACAGCGCTTTACAGTATTATACGAGTATAAAGTTCTGCAATGCTACAATATTATATGAGTAAAAAAATCATGGAATACTTAATATATATGCTTTTTGTTGTTTATAATTTAACCTAAATAGAATACAAACAGAATTAAACATAGAAATTAGATAAACTTTGTAGAATCCACAAATGACTGTTTTATATCATTCTCCCTCCCATTCAATATACATCAATTTAAATTCAAGTTCTACTGCTTTTCTTGCCACATGTATTTATTTATTTTTGCTGGGATTACAGGCTTGCGCCACAATGCCTGGCATGTGTATTTAAGTATAGGCAAATTAGATTACTTCACTGTAAAATGGCAATAACACTGCCCTATTTTTATTCTCACATTATTAACATGTCAATAAAGCTAGATAGATATAAGATACCTGCCACCAACAATCCTCCATCTTTCCCCATCACCCTCCTGCCACCATAGGGAGACATAAGACATTAACAATTTTAACAACTTTTAAATAAGTAAAATATTAACCATGCACTTTTAGGGACAAATGTAGTGTGCTAAGTGAAAAAAGAAATTCTAAGTGAAATTCTAAGTGAAAAAGGCAAATTTTCACAAAAATGTGAAATTCAGTTGAAAAGCAAGAAGGAAAAAGAACACCACTTAAAACATACAAACAATCTTTGTAAGAACCCAGAAGCGAGGTTGTAAATAAAGAACAAATTCTGACCTGTAACATAGCTCCTGCTGACAATCTGCCTGCATTTTCCATCAAACCAAGTAAAGCAAAAAAGTGAACTTAATCCTGCAGGAAGTCCTTTTTGGTTTTTCTGTTTCTTTGTTTGTTTTGCAGAACCAGAGATCGAACTCAGGACCTTGTGCTTGGGAGGCAGGCACTGTACCACTGAGCTACACCCAGCCCTCCTCCAAAAAGCCCTTACACTGCACAACCTGGGTATTGGCAGTCATTCAGAATTAAGCCATACAGAGGACTTTTCATTGCTATCACTAAAAGGTATTTTAGAAAGAAAAAGTTTGAGATGCTGAACACGTTAGAGGCCACTGTGAAAACGGCCAAGATGTAAGGACAGCCAGAACTACTCAACAGTTGATATCTGAGTTAATTATATTTCATACAGTATATATGTATTACTTCATTTTCACTACATTTCACCAGCTCCCAGAAGTTGTGGATACCATATTGGACAGTGCAGGTTACAGAACATTTTATCATCATAGAGAATTCTATTTAAAAGGGCAGTTTTAAAAGAAAGAGAGAGGGAAGTAGAGAGAGAGGGAGGGAGAGAAGGGAGGGCAAATTTGGGGCAGGGGATGTAGCTCAGTGGCATGGCACCTGCCTGGCAAGTGCAAAGTCCTGAGTTTAATTCCCAATACCACAAAAAAATAGAAAAAAGAAAGGATAGGTCTGAAGGTCATCAGTGTCATATTCCCCAGTGTTAAAAGTCAAGTGAGTGTTTTGTAAATATTACTTTTTAAAAATGAATAAACTAACTTTGAAGTTAGAAATTATTTTAGAAAATTATTACTTTTCTGTAATAGTTTAATTGTTTTTAAGGATGTAAGAAATTACACTTCCATTTTAAGGCTAAAGAAAAAACAAAGCAAATAATTAGAGATTCTACAAAATTTTTAGCTCTTTGAGAATGATCAGGCTTTGTTAACATGTCTATTGCTCTTTGATACACTTTTCAGACATAGTTTGTAAAAACAAGTGACTCTCTGTTTAGTTATTTTAGACAACTGTCAGATCTATGAATAATCTATTCCCCAACCTGGTTGCTTCTGTGTCACAAATCACAGTTATTTTCCTGTTACAAGCTTTTAGAGACCCAAGATTATCTCTGAGGGGGATAGAGATAAATTGGGATTCAGAGATAAATCAGCTCTGTAAAGCTCAGTGTCTACTAAAATAGTGGCTCCCAAATGCCTATCCAGAAAGGACAGAAATACGGGATGAAGCTTTTTTCATGGGTCTTCAGTGAAATGAAAAAGTAGGCAGTGAATGTTCTACTCAGGGTAAAGGCCTATTCTTTGTTTTAACATGGCATCATTTTCCTTCCCGTCTGACATTCACTGTGTACTTAGGAAGTTGCATAAAAGCTAGTGAGTGGCCAGGCGTGGTGGCTCACGCCTGTAATCCCAGCACTCAGGAGGCAGAGACAGGAGGATTGCTGAGTTCGAAGCTTGCCTGGGCTACATAGTGAGCTCAGTGCCAGCCTGAACTACAAAGCGAGACACTGTCTCAAAAAAAAAAAAAAAAAAAAGCTAGTGAGTGTATGTACACACGACTTGCAATGCCCCCTATTTAAAACAAAGTCTATTAAAAATAAAAGTCTGGCTACTTTTATGACCCCAAAGGAAGCTGCTTAGCAGTTATGTTATACAGCACACAAGAAAAGAGAAAGTAATGATGAGAAGCTGAAAAAGTGTGACAACAATTACTTCCAACTGTAGACAACCAACAAAGACTTCCCAGGAACCTGGGATCTGAAAGCCTGAAGAAGATGGAATTCCCCCCAGAGATTACGGAATAGTATCTGAATAAATGAGCCTTGTCTTTTATTTATGGGTGTTATATTTTATTTATTTTCAATTCATTTTATTGGTACAATTTAGATATATCGTTCAGATTAGGGTAAGTCAAGGCATTACAAGGAGGAAAAAATTATATGGAACCTAAAGCACATGAAAAGAAATCATGGAAGGGCTGGCATGCTCTTGCCTGACATGCATAAGGCCTTAGCTTATGCATGAAACTGAAAAAAGGAAATAAATACAGCTAAGACAAAAATACAACCTAGTGCTATTACAATGAGCAAGTGGGACCTTGTGTACTGGCACAAGATGCTTGGAATTATTTTTCATTAAACAATTACACAGTCTGTGACAGGGTGGTATCAATATGATTGGCTTTGGGATTTTTTTTTTTTTTTTTTTGCATTGGAGCCTGCAAGCCATGGACTAAATCTCCTAAAACCATAAGCCAAATTAAAACCCCCCTCCTTTAAACTGTCCTAGCTGTCAGGCACTATGTCCTAACTACAGGAAGCTGATTAGTACTCAGTCTTTCAAGCAGGAAAAACCTTACTCAGCTCATTTTATATCAGTCATATGGATAAATATACACACTTAGTGACAATACCCAGGTTCAATGTGTTGTTACAGGAGAACACTTGAATTTTGTGTCTTTACAAACCTCTTGCTTGAGGATAAAATTTATCGCAGAGCCTGTGCTTAGCATGGATTGGATCCCAACACCAACAAAAAATAACATTCCATACTTACATATCTTACTCTGAACTCCCAAAGAATTTACCCATGCTCCTCAGGACTGTGCAATGCCAGTTCCTAAAAGTCACTGTCACAAAGTTACAATTTCAATGGAGTATATTTTTGTTATTTACCACCAGTACCTGTTACCACCAGTACCTTCCAGGATGGGCCCATCCAGGAAGGTAAGTGATGGCACATTTCGAAGCCCTTCTGGTCCCACTCAAGTCCTACAGCTGTGGCTGGTGGGCATGCATTAGATGGTCATCTAAACCACCACAGTACACACCACTCTAAGAGATAACTAAAGAAGGAAAACCCCAAGCCAACAACAGAGACCATGGTAGTGTACTTCAGAAAGTATTTATATTCCTACTTAGCTTTCATATAAGACAATACTTCTAAAATATCCAACCAGCTTCCTCCTTGGTCCATATCTTCTTGGCTGGTACACAAAAACAAAACAACAAAAGTCTAAAGAGTCTACTCTGAAAGAGTAGCAATTCATTTTATGGTGGTGTAGTTTCTAAAGATTATTCCAGTCACTTCTCGATATGATGGTCATTAAAATATTGTAAACCCCAACTGTTACCACTTAACTATCTCCTCAAGATTAGGGAAAAGGGGGCAAATCAACAATGCAAAGCTCAAATCAGAGAAAGTCTATCCATCCAACCATTCTGCCTCCTTGCCTGCTGCCACTCTGGAAAGCCATGAGGAAGAAAGCACTATCCTGCTTAGCAGAATATTCCTGCTTTGCTCTTCCCAGCATCTCCAGCCAGCCCACTGGCTCCTTCCTCTAGATCAGTTAACAGGCTCACACCTTGCCCTGTTGAGTCATCTTCCCTCAGTCCTCTTGTTCACTTACTAACACACCATTCCCTTCCTTTTGTCCTTCTCAACAGTAATACAGCTCTACGTGCATTACTGTTTTGAGTGTAAACAGACTTACCATTTTTCTAAACATTTTGTAGGACAGCGCTGATTGGATTATGTGTAGTCACCTTCCTTTGGGCACAGCACACATCCTTTTACAATGACTCTGGCCTTGGCCAATGGAGTTAATTTAGTCAACGGACAGTGGACAAGATGAGAGCAGGGATAATAAATGAGCTCATGCGTTTGTTTAGCCCTTTGTACATTTGTGACCATGAATGGCATGCCCAGAAGACTGGTGACCCCAACCAGGAAGAGGCAAAGCAAACGTTCTGACTAACCAGAAGATCTGGGCCCAGCAAACCAAAAGACTATAAATCCTGACTTAAGAGAATCCCCGTACCCTGTATCAGACTTCAAAACAATGTGGTACCCCACAAGAGCTAAGGCACATACCAAGAACATTTAAATTTTAGATAGATCTATCAGGGTCACAGTTTACAAATGAACAAACCAAGACAAAGAAGACAAACTGTCACCTCGCATGCCAACAAAGGACAGAGGCCAGAATACAAGTGCACAGCCAGTGAGCCTTCCCAAGATCCATCTGCCATCCACTCCTACACAGGTCTCTTGGGCACTGGCTCTTCCACGGTGGCTGCTGCTACTAGGGATCCTTTCGTCATGGACTCCAGGAAAGACTTCAGACTTCAGGGGTTTTTTTTGCTGGCATCTCACCACGCCAGTCATTATTGATTTCTGCCAACCTTCACACACTCCCTCCCTTGGCATCTGACACCTTACCTCTGTTGATTGAGCTCTTCCTTCTCTACTACCTCCCTGACTCTCATGTCTTCTCTTTCACCTATAATTCTCCCCAGCTCCGTCCTCCTTTCTTCTTCTCTACCAGCCTGGGAACTCACTGCTTCTTCACTCCCTCTTTTACTGTGTAACTTCTTTTTGCCAAAAACTTTGCTAAACCCTGAAGAAGCTTTAGGAGAGAAAAATAGGGTGCAGTCCGTACTCAGATAAGACATTCATCAAGGAGAACCCAGTTGCAAATGTGCACGCAGCACTGCGAGGCATGTTGGAAGGAGAGGTAAGCGAGGGGAGAACCCGCCTCACTCAGGGGCTGAGCACAGCCTTCCTGAGAGCATGTAGGGATCCACTGGGCTGAGTGGGGCAGGCGGGTGGAATCATGTATGGAAACTGGAGCTGCAGAGACAGTGATACACTCAAAGGAAGAATGGAAAGCCCTGGTGTGCGCAGGGAGCAGAGGGCACAGGATCCGTACTGGGCACAGCGGGAGAGGGTGGTAGTAGCAGAACCACAAGAGCCTGCAGGGACCTGAAAGAATTCTGAGGATCCTGCTCTTTATCTTAGGACCAATGAGGATGTTAAAACTCAGGTGCCAAGAGGCTTTCCCATCTCATCCAGCTGCTGTCGAGGGACTTTCTGGATCATTCCAAGCCCCAACACACAGCATTACAGAAACATCCTACAGCGCAATTTTTATTCATGGCCAAACCACCAGTACTGACCCCTCCCCCAAAAAACTGACTGCTCTTCATGACTCAACTCTGGTAACGTCAGTGAATCGAGACACAGACATTTGAACTCAAAGATCTAGCCCCTCGAAACACATGACTTAGGGATTTCAGAGACAGGATAAGAAAAAAGTGTCCAAAACAAGGGAGGTAATCTGTAGTAGCCATGCCTACTGTGGGACAAATCCCAGCCCTGCAGGCAGCACAAATGACTATAGGGAGCTGATGGAAGAGGTGACTCTGGCCACTGACACATTAGACCAACGCCAGCCATTTCCTCGCCCATCATTCTGGGCCTCCACTGGCACAGCTGGCTCCTGTTTTCAAGCCTCCACTCAGGCAACAGCTTCTCAGCAAGGACATTCTTGACCACAAAGCTGAAATCATTTCCCAGACACCCAGAGCCCATCATTCTCTTGTGAGTCCCTGCGTGACACTTGGGTCTCTACAGAGCACGGAACCGGGATAGCACTCAGTAAATAATATGTGGAGCAAATCGACCAATGGGGGTGGCATGCCCTCCTCTTTCAGATGCAGCCTGCTGTACTTTTCTGTGGTACCTGTTTCTCTCTGCGTGGCTATTTTAGATATTCCTGTTTAACTGTAAGTGTGTGCAAGGTTTTCTACTGATATGTACCCCTGATTTCCCTAGCTCCTATTATGAAGATCAAAGAATCCACAACTGCTACAGACCAAATTGTATCCTCTCCCAGTTGTATGTTGAAGGCCTAGTCCACAAGGTAGCCATGTTTGGAAAGAGAGCTTTTAAAGAGGAACTCAGATTAAATGAGGTCAGGAAGGTGGGCATCTAATCCCCCTTAATGGTTGTGCTTTTCTGTTGTTCTGTTTTGCAGTACCAGACATCAAACGGAGGGGCACCCTATCACTGAGCTACACCCCCAGCTTTTTTCTTATATTTTGAGACAGAGTCTCACTAAGTTTTGAAGTCTGGTCTTGGACCTACAAACATTCTGCCTTCGATTTTGAAGTATAGTTCCTGGTATCACAGGTGTGTGCCAATACACCTGGCATGCCATCTATTCTTAAAGGATGAAGGAAGGAAGCAAGGAGAGAATAAAGGCAGAGAGACAGGGAGGGGGGGGAAGCAAGAACAGAGGCAGGAGGGAGACAAACCAAGGAGAAGAGGACACAGGAGACAGCAAATGGGTTGATAGCTGGATCTCCGGGTGTCATAATTAGAAACCTGGATAAAGCCTTTCTGAGACTTAGATCTCCTATCAGCTTCTCAAGTACAGAAGCCAGCGAACAGCTCCTTTGCACTGAGGTCTGGTGGGGTTGAGCTGAGGCTTGTGAGACCTGAATTCGTACAGCATATTTCATGTTTCTCAAAAGCTAGGCTCTGATGACTAGAATCGTCTTCAAATGTCAGCAAAACACACTGATTTCTAATTGTTTCTGTTAGGTAAAGCATTTTGATTTTAGTCAGCAGGGCAGGAGAGTGTCCCTCAGGGGTTAAAAGTGAGCAAATTGGTGTTTCATATTTTAAAACATGAAACCAGGCAAGGCAGCATATGTCTGTGATCCTGGCACTCGGGGAGGCTGTGGCAGGAGGATCCAAGTTTGAGCCTAGCAGGGACAAATTAGCAACTAAGTGAGACCTTATATTTAAGAAAAATTATTTATATAAATAAATAATTTATATATTAATAATACTATTATATATAACTTACGTATATTATTAATATATTATGAATGTTATATATTATTATATATTTATGTTATTATATATTATTATATACTATTCACATGTGTGTGTGTGAATGGTATAGGCCCTGGGTTCAATTTCGAGTAACAAACACACACATACTCTCTCTCACACGCACACTCACAAACTACTGGTGCATAAAACTGGTATCCAACAAACTAAGTTCAGAGGCCCTGGGCTTCTCCAGATGAGGAGAGACAAAGGCTAAAATCAGGATGAAGGTTAAGAGATGAGTGCTGTGGGGAAATGGGCTTGAAAATCATTTATTTAGATCACAGATTATAAGATTTTTCTTTAAAGGGTCAGACAGCAAATGTTTTAGGCTTTGCAAACCATACTTTTTGCTGTAACTACTGAACTGTGCCACTGAGGCACAATAAACAATACAAAAACTAATGAGCAGAACTATGTAGCAATAAAACTTTATTTAGAAAAGCAGTCACTCGCCAACCCCCAACTTACACGGTAAAATGATCAAACTTGGCACTGTGAGTGATGAGGAAAACACAGTTAAGCGGATTGCTGGGCTTGAGGATCTTTCCAGTCTCACTGGATTCAGTCATAAATTCATTGAGTCACGGAATGTCAGAAAGGGATGAGAAGTCATTAAAAGGTATTATTCAACAGCCTCATTTTACTAGCAATGATATTAAGGGCAGGTATGTCTGTGGTCGCTGCCAGTTGGTGGGGACAGGACCAGAATTTCTAACCAAGTCCAGCAGTGCCTCTGTGACACTATATTCCTCTATTCTTTTCCTAGATGACAAGGTTTTTCAGTTTTGGCCTCCAGACCACCCCGCCACATGCAACAGGAATTATTGCACATCTCATAAATACTGTTCGGCATCAATCGTGTGTCCTAGGACCACTGAGAGTCTATTTATTTCCTTTCTCAAGAACCTTAAAGCCTTATCTCTAGGACACACTCCCCCAAGCCATTTTGGTGTTTCTGATTTTTTTTTTTTCCTCCCAGATCTGGTATTTTTTAAATGGTTGTGAAACATACATCACATTTCTTTGCTCAAAGGATTATTCTCTCTCTAATCTGAACAGTGTTTTATGTTAAAAGCATATAGAGAATGTATTCAATCTGAGAACTAAGGCATTGCTTATTCAGCCTCATGACAAGAAAGAAGAAATCAGAGACATCCATTATCAGAACATAACCATATTTGACTCCAACTGAAGACCAAAAAAGTCCACAAAGATGCAAGCAAAATGTCTTCTGACTATGCAAAACCTAAAGCCATACAAAGCAGAAAAAGGCTAGAAGAAAATATGCCAAATACTAATAGTGACTATCTTTTGAAGATGAACCTATGGATAATTATTTTCTTTTTGCTTCCCAAAGGGTACATAATAAGCATGTAATTATAATTATTTTAAAAGGTAGGGAAATGGTACAAAGTTGCATAATTTTTTAATTCTTGAATTTTTAATATCTTGCTCTAAGGTATTATAATCCTATGTATTAAATTAGGTTAAAAAACTTTAGGTTTACAAACTACACTTTTTGCTCTAAATATAGAACGTAGATGTAAAATTGGATACGTTTTTTCTCCATGCCTAGTGAACAACACAGCTTTGTTTAAATATCTCCATACACAGTACTCCTATTATCTGATTTTCTAACACAACTCCCATTTTTCCTTATCTACCAACAATTAAACCCAAGAAGGCATCATTTTATCATAATTTTATTTTTTTATGGAAAGTTATCTTTAAATATAGCTGCCTCTTTCTCATCCAAAGAGAAACCTTTGACATAACTAATTTTGGTTGCTTTTATTTTTTTTTTTTTCCTTTCGGGTGTCTGCTTGCTTCTTATCAGGGAGTTCTTACCAGCTGATTCCTCTTTAAGAGAATCAGCTCAGATGTCATAATTAAAGAAAGAAGCAGGTTCGTGGAGCAAGTAAGCAGCCAATGGCTGAGCCCCTTTGGTTTGACAGTCAGCCCTTCCAAACAGGCCATTTCCACACTAACAAGTCCCAACCCACATTCCTATCCCTGCTCCAGTGATGAAGAACTGGAGGGTAGGAGGAGAGAAAGAGATGAGGGAATGAGACTGCGGATGGAGTGACAGCTGCGGGGTGACTCTTAGGGACATCTCTCACCCACCGTGTAAAAAGACCCAGTCAGCAGAAAGGAAGAGATGGTCTCTAGGAAGCAGGAGCAGACTGCAGACTTGATCAAAACTGGAGATGCTACAATCTCGACAAGTACCTGGTTCCTAGACCCAGTGTTCTGAGCCCAAGAGTTCTGGACCCTGTAAGGTCTTTTTCTATTCATGATTGCTTGTGTCAAATCTGAGCGTGTATACAAGCACTGGAGCAGCAGGATGGGGTCTGGGACATGGGACTTCCTTCTGCATCTTAGTATGTGCTGTTCGGAAAGCCTGATACTGTAAATAAGACCTGAACTCAATCAAAAATGATTTTCTGAGCATCTACTATATAATGGATATTCTTCCAGGTGCTCAAATACATCAGTGAAAAACAAGATTTAAATTGTAGTACAAAGAAGTTTTTGGTTAAGGAATTATCTATAATAATGAGAGTTCTGAAAAATGTACTTAGATAACTTTCTTAAAATTAACAGAATAAAGTGCATATAGACATTAGACTAATTTTCAAGTCAATAAATAGGCTAAATAAGAATGTATATTCTGAACTCAGATGCCAGAGTACAAATCCTTGATCTTTTCTGGGTAATTAACCAATCCAGTGAAAAGATCTAAATATTCTGATGTAAGAGGATTTCATTCTTTGCTCTAAATATAACCAGTCAGTTCGTTTTACAATGGACACCATGATGAATAAGCTTCATTCATATCTACAGGGTTCTCTCTCTCCCTCTCTCTCTCCCTCCCTCTCTCTCCCTCTCTCTCTCTCTTTCTTTCCTTTTAAAGTGGGGCACTCAATTGTGGGCAGAGTGTTTAAAATTGTCAAAAATTTGAAGAAAACATTTAACATGATAGGAGACCAGATAAATAAATATAAAGATATCTACTTTTAAAAATTAGGGAAAGAGAAATACAGTTCAATTATAAAATTAAAATATTATCATTTATATCCTCAAAATGTGAGAAGATTCATATTTTCATCCACAAAATGGGATATTAAGGCATTTTTCTAAATATAAAACATCTTTAAATGATAGTAAAAGTTATAAATGTTACAGGAGCTGGAAAATAAAGTTAATATATCAGAAGATACAATTTTCATAAAACCAAATGAAATGTAGCAAATATAATACTTTAATGAACCAGTCCAGCAAATTTGTTATCTCAAGCACAGATGCTGATGGAAAGAAAAAAAATGGAACAAAATGGTTGAAAGGAAATTAAATAATTCAAAAACTTCCCCCAAAATGAAAGGCAAGTTTCCAATATGAAAAACCACTAAACGCACTACACAGTAGAGAAAGACAGACTTGCACCAAGGAATATTCTTATGAAATTTCTGAACACGAGGGCTAGAGAGAGGATACAATAATTACAAAAAGAAAAAAGAATATATTTTGCACAGATGGTCCCCAATCAGAATGTTTTCAAATTATCAAAAAGATCAGAAACTAAAAGATCTTAAAATTTCAAAATTACATAGGAAGGTAATTTCAAATTTTAAAACATAAATAGTCAAGTTATCAGTACAAAAGCAGAGTAAAAGCTTTCGATGGGTGAGTTCTCAAGAGTATGCTTCCTGTGTACTTTTCTCAGGATGTTGCTCCACCAAAACCAGGGTGAAAACAAAGTAAAGTGAAAACCCAGGATAGTAAAACAGAGAATTTAACCCAATAACTTCAAGAAAGGAACCCCAAAGAAAATTATGACAGGGAATCCAAACCTAGCAGCTATGAAGCTAGCCTAAACCTCAATCAGCCGAGCTTAACACAATGCATAGTTCTTTGGGAGAAATTTCTGCATTGAAAAGAAACTGAGAGAATTCTTACTGTATGAGTGTACTGGAAGGAGATTTAACAAATGAGGGAAACTTTCCCATTTGAACCAATTATAAGTTTATAGACCACTAAAGAAGGAAAAGTAACAAAAATATTAATCTGTTTTTAAAAGAAATTTTTTTCTCAGCACCCGGAAGGCAGAGGCAGGAGGATTGTTGAGTTTGAGGCTTGCCTGAGCTACATAGTGAGCTCAGGGCCAGCCTGAACTACAAAGCGAGACCCTGTCTCAAAAAAAAAAAAAAAAAACTACACTCACATATAACTTTAATAAAAATAAGATCTAAAATTTAAGTTTATGAAGTATTTATACTCCCTGGCATACAGTGGGTATTCCATAATTTTAAAAACCATTACAATGATGTCAGTTCTCTATATAGTATATGCAGATTTTACATTTGACTTCTGTTTTTTCTAAGGAGCCTCAGGTAATGTACTAACCAAGCCAGAGTCTACTTCTACATGCAAAATTGGAATAAATATAATGTTGTAGGTATTAGAATGTTTATATGCCACAATTCTTGGTAGAATCATTTAATAAATGTTGAAGAATATTTATGTCTATATTGTATATAAAACATTGAGATATATTTTATTACCTGAAAAATAAAATTTCAGAAATATTAACCCAAGAGGTCACTAAGTGGCTGAATATATGAACATTATTTCTGAGTCTTTACTTAATCAAAGATTGTAGAACATTGAGAATACAAATAACAGAACATGCTCCACAGTATACTAAGAAAAAGCTAGCAGGATGACTAGAGACCAAAAAAGAAAACAAAAAAGCTATATTGAAGAGTAAAAGAATAAAATGGCATGCAATAACAAGTTGATGTGAAAAAAAACAGCTATAGAAAGATGGATAAACCAAATTTAAGAAACATGTTACATCTCAGTTGTACAATTAATCAGGATAATGTCTTTATACAGAAAGGCCTTCTCTTCCAGCCAACGCAGCTACACTTTTCATTGTAAAAGATGGGCTATTTTTGATGCGTTCAGCTTGGACAACGACTATCAACAAGTGACAAGAGGGTACAGAGCAGCAAAGACATCTCCTGAAATGTGCAGTTACTTTTTCCTTCTCAGGACTTATCACCGGCCTCATGAAGTGCTGCATCTAAGAAAATGATCTCACTCCTTCTTACCAATATTTACAAGCAAAATTTTACAAATAAAATTAATAGTTTACCAAAACCTGTTAAGATGTGCTCTCTCAGGTACAGCTGGTCATTTACCAAGAAACTGTAAAAGCACATTCACTCTCCCCAGGTGACCGATGCCTGGGCAGCAAGCTAATTCTGCAGCAACACAGCAGACACTGAAATCATCTTAACTTGGGTGTGAATTCTCACTTATTTTTTTTTACCTGATGGCCTTGGGTTAAAATATCTCTGGGCCTTAACTTTTTCATGTAGGAAATGGAGATAATATTTATAATCGTTTCATAGAATTACTGTAAAAAGTAGGATACTGAAAGTTAAAAACATTTGAGATGGCCCAGGCACCAACCAGCATAGCCACTACTGGCTGAAAAGCAAACCCCCCATGGATATCAGTGTCTAATACACGTCAGCTAATGTTACATGAGCTGATGCTGTCACTTTCTTCTTTGTATTTTTATGGCTTTTCCCAAGGGGAATATGAAGAATTTTCAAACCCAGAATAAGATATTTTCAGAACTTACTTTAATATAACTAATCTGGAGATCTGGTAATGCAGCACAATTAACAACATATTGGGACAGAAAAAGAACTGAATCTCTCATTACTGTGAGCCAATGCCAAGGCACCTCTGAAGAATTACATGACCTCAGGCTCCACTCTGGTTGTTTTCATCCATAATTTAAGAAAACTTCTGGATGCCCTTTTAAAATAATAATATGAGTACTAGAGACAGCTGTTAATGTCCCAGTTGCAAACCCCTTTGAACTGGGCTCAGTGCCATCCCTTCCACCATGGCACAATGACTGGAGCCACAATAAAAGGACTCCAGACATCATATAAGCTTTGTCACTAATGAGCTGTGTGACCTTGGGCAGGGAAATCTTCACATCCCTATTGGTAAAAAGGGTCAGTCTGCCTGCTTCAGCTGCCAGCGGATCAGCAGTGGCTCTGGTGAGAAACTACTTGGAAAGCACCGTGCAGGGCACAGCCACAAACAACGCTGTTTGGTGCAAAAATGGGCACCAAAGCTACCAGATGCTGAGCTTCAATGAAGAACCCTGGCCATGCAAATCAGTCAGTGGGAGGCTGGAGCATCTCAGTTTGGAAAGGTACTTAGCAAGGAAGAGACTGGACGGCAGCCAGGGAAAATCTCTCCCTCAACACAGCATCAGGGACAATGACCTCAGCATCCACAAAGCCTCATCTTAAAGCCGCTGAAAGTCCTACAGTGGTGAGACACCGAAAGAAATGGAGATCATGGACCAGGGTTATTCTCCCTATCTTTTTCATCTCTCCTTTCTGAGACTACCCCTACTTTCTGATATTCCTTAAAACTCCAGTCCCAGCCAGAAAGACCCTTGAGGTACCTGCTGGCTGCCGGGGACACCAAGCTTGATTCTGTAGATAGGCCCCCTGGACTTAGCCCCACAGTCTTGAAAGTATACCTGCTGCAACATTTGAGAATGGGAAGTCCTTCTCGTCCTCCATCCCTGCCCTACCTGGAATTTCCTTATGACTGAACAAGAGAATACACATGAAACTGTCAGTGACCAAAGCAGGTCATCCTTTAATAGTCCCATTTGCAAGGAAATTCTTAAGATGATAATATCCTAATCTAGTATTTCTCAACACACACTAACCAGGAAATGGAAAGTTCACCTTTTCAGGTAACATCAAATGCCCCCTCTACTGTTTGCTAGCTGTGTGACAGAGGACAAGTTAAACTGTCTGTCTTCAATATTTGTAAATGGGGTGATAGGGACCCCTACTCAATAGAATTATGATGAGTTAATGAGTTGATATATGACACCCATTCAGAACAGCACCAATCACTTGGTATGAGGGTTGATTTTTAATAGCAATGTATATACTTTGCAATTACAAATTATCTAGCCCCTCCAGGAAGAACAGCACCTTCTCCAGAAAGAACTGCTGACAGCAATTGCTGATGGTTCTGCCCTATCAATTACCTCCTCTTTCTTAGTATCTTCAAAGTCTCCTTCTTAGTTAAGTCAGTTCACCTGGTCTATAAACCTTCTTGAATACTTCCTAGTCCCAAAGAAAGTTTCTTTCACTTTTCCAGCCTAGGACAAAGCTTCCTTCTTCCAATTTCTCTCTCTCCAATCTTTGTGGCTCTGATCTCTCTCTCTCTCCTGATAACTATTCTGCCTTCTTTCCACATTATGACATGTCCTGATCCCCACATTCACATATGTGCTTTGAGCAAAGCCTCCTCATCACCCTGAACCATCACAACACAGACTTCCTCTCCATTTCATTGGAATGGCCTTTCCTCCTTCCTGAGCCTCATAGGCATGTCCCAGCACATGCCTGGGACAGATGTCATGCAGGCACTCTGATACTCAGGTATGCACACTGCCACCATCTGTTTCTTCCCTTCCCCTTCAGCTTCCTTTCCTTTGTCCATCCCTGAAACACTGCGATTATCTGCCAGTCCTGATCTGCTTACCCTGAAGGTTTCCAGATAGGAGGAGTTATAATCAAACCACCCCAAATTCTAGCTTTTCTTTTCCCCTATGAAACATTTCTAATAGCTGCCCCTTCTGTTTCTTTTGTTTCCTTTATCACCCTATTACTACATTATTTTAGCTTCTCTTCTGTCTTTTCAGTATTTCCAGACTCTGGCCAAACTTTGTATAGCAGTGAGTTCACTCTATCATAAAACAAGAGCAACAACAAGCAAACAAAACTCGATGATTTCCCAAAGGGAGTCAAGGGCAGTGAGAGGACTGGGGCCATGG
>PVIC010038179.1:0-17743 GCA_004025085.1 Thryonomys swinderianus | reverse complement strand
CTCTCCTTCCTTCCTTCCTTCTTTCCCTCTTTCTTTTCTTTGCAAACTTCAAAATGTGGTCCTGTTCAGCCTTGGCTTCCCAGCCCTTCCTTTCTCCTTTCACATGCCCGCTGACTGTATGCCCTGCGTCCCTGACATGCTCCACTAATACACCACGTTCCTTCCACAGACAGGTTCTGCCCAGTTGTTTGAAAATGCCCAGCGATTCCCGTCCTCACCACATGTTAACATGCGTCTTACATGCATCTAACATGCATCTCACCTCATGTTAACATGCATCTTAGCAAGACCTTAAATACAGACTTCCACAGAGCCACACTTGAGCTATGCGCTCCTGTTTCCTTTTTGTTGGTTAGCTATAAAACTGAACAAATGGAACCAGGGGACTTTGGCATGGCTCCAAATCAGAGTGAAATGCATCCTGAATTGGCCCTTTGCCCAAAGGTATAATTTTCAGCTGTGAGTTGTCCTTAGTTTTGAAAATCATCTTTGTAGCTTCAGATTTTTCAGAGGCATGGAAGTATTGTGTCTGTTCTCCAGGCAGGCAGTGCTCAAAAACAGAAACAAACACAATATCTTGCTTTGTCTTTGCATTTGGTCAGACTTCTTTAGCTACAGGATTGGATAGATTAAGAAATTTCAAGTGTAAATGATATGAATACATTGGGCTTTGTCATTGTACATGTCTCAGTCATGTGATGATTTCTTTAGGTCATTTCAGTGTGGGAAAACATACTGGCTTGATCCCTATTTTAAAACAAGATTTCTTTGCTTTTATGAATGGTTAAAGTACTTAATTTTAGGTTCTATTACATTAGTGTAAATAACAAATTATTCTGTGATTAAAGATTGCCAATCATTGATAGACAGTTTTAGTAAACATGAATGCCTGTAGGTATTAAATATCACAAATGTGATATCACAATAAAGGCATTTTATAAGACTACTTAAAATAGGGACTTTCCAAACACCAAGTCAATATTCTTTATTATTGTTTTTTGAACAAAGTGTTCTGTGCCTTAAACTCCATCTGCCAAATTATTGATTATCTAAATTAACTCCTTTTCCTCTTTGAGAAAATAATGACTATGAAAATTTGAGGAATTTTTGTGGTTGCCATTTTTCTTTTTCATATTTACTAGAAGTAAGATATGTTATTTTTCTATTTTACCAATTTCATCTTACACTTGGCTATCTAATCAAAAAGTTGATTGAGAGCCGGAGGGTTAGCTCAGTGGTTCCAGCACCTGCCTCGCAAGGTCAAGGTCCTGAGTTCAATCCCCAGTAACCACATACAATGCTGGGCGTGGAGACTCACACCCACCAGCAATCAACCAGCAATCAGCACCACATACCACATACCACATACCACAGTGCCGGGCGTGGTGGCTCACACCTATAATCCTAGCACTCGGGAGGCAGAGGCAGGAGGATTGCTGAGTTTGAGGCTTGCCTGGGCTACATAGTGAGCTCAGAGCTAGCCTGAACTACAAAGTGAGAACCTGTCTCAAAAAAAAAAAAAAAGTTGATTGAGTTCCATTAGTTAACCTTACACCTTTTATTATTCAAGCTGAAAAGTAAATATATATATAAAGATAATTACATATTCTTTTATATTATTGTTCTGAGATAAATTCATATCATGGGTGTGGAATCAGACATTCCTGGTTCTGACCTACACAATAAGGAATTAAATATAGATAGAAGACGTCAGTAGTTGCCAACAATTTGACACTAACTTTTAACCATGGTAAATATGTACTCACTGAACCTCTATTTCCTTATTAAAAAACATAAGGACCGCCAGGCGTGGTGGCTTACACCTGTAATCCCAGCACTTGGGAGGCAGAGACAGGAGGTTTGCTGAGTTCGAGGCTTGCCTGGGCTACATAGTGAGCTCAGGGCCAGCCTGAACTACAAAGCGAGACCCTGTCTCAAAAAAAAAAAAAAACAAAAAACATAAGGACCGATTTCTTTTTGTAAGGCTGCTGGGGCAGGGCATGAGGTAACGTGATCAAGTCTAGCATAGGACATGATAACATTTAAAGAGTTTTGCTTTTTTAAAATTTAATTTAATTTAATTTTTTTTGAGACAGGGTCTCGCTTTGTAGTTCAGGCCAGCTCTTAGCTATGTAGCCAAGGCAAGCCATGAACTCAGCAATCCTCCTGCCTCTGCCTCCCGAGTGCTGGGATTACAGGCATGAGCCACCACTCCCGGCAAGTTTTGCTTTTTTTAAAAAAAAAAAACATTGGGTTATGAAAGCTTATTTTAGAAAGTTAAAACCAACATAACAGGAAAAAATTTTACTGGCTTGTTATACTCTATTTGCTATAACGGCTACTTAGTGTTTATTGTGAGTGTTTAATTTATCACAGTCTACCTTCATATTTTACCACTCTGTGTAGAGCACAAGAACTTTACAATCTTATATGTCTGTCACTCTCTTTTGGCCTGTATGCTATTTTTTCCTTACACTTTCCTCTATATATTCAGTAAATATCACAATGCACTGTTTTTATTTTAAACAGTTAGTTCTCTTTTAGAGACATTTTATAAAGTAGCCCGCCTGATATCTTTCAAGTTTGGCCACAAGTTTGCCATTTCTACTGCTCTTCATTCCTTGGTGCAGATGTGTAGAGTCAAATCTCCATCTGGTGTCATTTATCGTTTTCCATCTGCCTGAAGCATTTTCTTTAACATTTCTTGTAGGACAGATCGGCTGGTGATGATTTTTTTCAGCTTTTGTATGTCTGCAAAAGCCTGTTTTTTTCTTTCTCTCTTCCCTACCCCTTTGTAAATAAATTCCAGGTAAACAGGTGTATGTTGCTGTTATTAAATATGTTACTCCACTGACTTCTGACTTGCATTGTTTCTGACAGGAAGTTTGTTGTCATTCTCATTCTGTTCCTCTTTGTAATATACAGTTTTCCCTCTTGCTACTTTTTCTTTTTTTTTTTGAGACAGGGTCTTGCTTTGTAGTTCAGACTGGCCCTGAGCTCACTATGTAGCCCAGGCAAGCCTTGAATTCAGCAATCCTCCTGCCTCTGCCTCCTCAGTGCTTGGATTACAGGCGTGAGCCACCACACCCAGCATAGTGGGGTGTGATACTGATTGCTGGTAGGTGTGAGTCACCATGCCCAATATCATATCATTATATGTGGTTACCAGGATTGAACCAGGGACCTTTGCACTTGCTAGGCAGGCGGCAGAACCACTGAGCTAAATCTCTAGCCCAGTTTTGTTATTTTCTATTCTTATCATCTGTGTCATTTTAGAATTTGCATCTGTTGGTTTATTAATGTTGTATCTTCTCACTTTTTTGTATTCCTAGTAATGTTTTACAAAGTTGTCACTTTTACCTTAGTAAGTACAGGCTATTTTTAGGTTTCTATGAATATTCTTAAATTTTACTCTTGGATATAGTAAAATTACTTTGAAATTATTTTATTTTTTAAATTGAATTCTTTATTGGTACAATTTATATACATCTCAAAATCACATATAACATTGGGAAATTTGTACCAGTATATGCCACAAGTTAATTCTCATTTTTACCCATATCCCTACCCACTCCCCCCTCCTCCCCCCTTTATACATGCTCTTTTATTTTCTTTCTGTATCATATTTATTCCTTCCCCTCGTTTGAAATTATTTTAGCGTTTCAAGTCTTGGGTTTAAGCTTTTTTGAAAATGGATTTTATTGGTACATTTTATACATACAATATGATCACAATATGATAATACCTATACATAACACATCTTCATCCTCATTTTTCCCCTTTCCCCTGCCCTCTCTACAACCTTTGCCCCATATACCTAAGCTTTGCTTCCTTTCTCTTTTTTTGCTTTTTAAAAAAATTTGAATCTTTATTGGTACATTACATATGCACATCATGATCACACACAGTATTAAGAATTTATAGCAGTATGACACAATTGATTTTTTTTTCCCATTCAACCACCCACCCTAAAACCTTCTGCCCCTGTACACATGAACTTTGTTTCCCTTTTTTTTATTACCATCATATTTTTTCTTCCCCTTGTTACTCCTACACATTCATTTCTCTTTGAATATTTTCTATTTCACAATATCTACCATATATTCTAGAGCTCATTTACATCTTGTTTCTCATACCAGAGAAAGATACAATATTTACACATTTGTGGCTTATTTATATCACTCCTGAAGGTTCATCCATTTAAATATAAATGACTCAAACTTATCATTCTTCATAGCAGAGTAATGCTCCATTTTATAGAAAAAACACATCTTCTTTATTCAATCTCCAGTTGATAGGCATTTGGGTTGTTTCCAAAATTTAGCTATCAAGGGCCGGAGGGTTAGCTTAGTGGTTCCGGCGCCTGCCTCGCAAGCATAAGGTCCTGAGTTCGATCCCCGGTAACCACATATAATGCTGGGCATGGAGACACGCCCACCAACAATCAACACCGCATACCACAGTGCCGGACGTGGTGGCTCACGCCTGTAATCCCAGAACTCGGGAGGCAGAGACAGGAGGATTGCTGAGTTCGCGGCAGCTTGCCTGGGCACCATAGTGAGCTCAGGGCCAGGCTGAACTACAAAGTGAGACCCTGTCTCAAAAAGCAAAAAAAATTTAGCTAACAAAAGCTGAGCTGCTATAAACATGGGTGCACATATGTCGCTGTGATGTGAGGTTTTTAATTCTTGCGTGTACATACCTAGCAGAGGAATAACTTCCTTTTTTTTTATTATCCAGTTTTCTCTTTCTCTTTTTTTAACTTTTCCTTACCCACATTTTTCTTTTGCATATTTCCTTCCTATTTCACATTACCTATCATACATTTTGGCATTCATTTACACCTATGGCCTTTCATACTAGAAAAACAATACCATACTTACACATTTATGTTCTATTTATTTATTGGATTTAAGTTTTATCTTGTGGGAGTGGAAAAAGCATGTAGTCTAGGGTTATTATTTCTTCACTACCCAGGCAACATCTTTTCAAGTACTTTATGCAATGTCCCATGTTGGTTAAGGGGTCAAGAAGTTGTGAAATTCGTATGATGCCATAGCCTCCTAGTTTTAGTAAGATGGCAGCATTACCATTTTCATGAATTCACCTCCTTTCCCATCAAATCCAACAAATTTTACCATTATTTTCATATTCAAAACACTTATACTTGTAATAATATTTCTATGAATCCACGCCTCATACCCATATGATTTCTTTTCTAGCTGATAAAATTTAAGTTATTACAACTCCTGCACCATTTATAATTGTTTTGTGTGTTTTTGTGGTGCGTGTGTGTGTGTGAGAAAGATAATTTTTTTCAATTGAGCACCTGTTATATAATAGGTCACATAATATGCTTTTAGTATCACTCTTTTTGTTTGTGATCACTTTGTCAAATTCCAAAGGTTTATTCCACCAAATGCCATAGGAAAATAGGTCAAAATAATATATGCCACAAGTTTTACAAAAAATTTCCCATACATTTTCATTGGTATCTGTTCATACGATCAAAAATATGATGTCCCTATCAAGTTCTCTTAAGGGGACTTTAATAGAAACAGATCCCATATTTTTTTATGTGTTTCAGCCACCACTTAAATTTAAGCATATTGTAATCTTCCTTCTCAGTGTATTCATTTTTGGTAGTTTTTTTATTAGTACACGTTTGCAGTACATAATCATTATATTCACAGTGGGGAGCTGGTGCATGTACATAACACATTTTAATTCTTTTTTTATCCCCTTCCCTTTCTTTCCTTCCTCCTCCCTCCATACAACCTCTCTGTGGTCAGCAGTGTTGTATATCTACTTTGTTGATGGACTAAAATTCAGAGAACAGTGATTTGTCTGAGATCACACAGCCAGAAAATGGCCGTGCTACTATTTCAATTTTTCTGTTAGAATTCTCTAATCCTTTGCAACAGTTCTCCTCAACCTTGGATGCTTTCTCCGGGTATATGTGTGATCATCATGTAGCTGAAGAGTTGAACGCGTTTCTGTGCAAATCCGCAACTCTTTCTGTGTGCATTCTCTTCTTCCTACTGCTTTGTCCTGAGAATTCTGGACCTTGCAAGACTAGCAGCAATGACCTCTTAACAAATGGAGACCTTTGACTTCTGCCCAGCAGCCTCTTCCTTCATCATGGCCCAGAAACACTCCCTGTACTACTTATTTTATGTCCATTTAGTGTCGGTTACTGTGCTAGGCCAAACTTGGTAAAATCTATTCATTTTTCTCAATGGATGATGTGGGTATATTGCTAAAGGTATAATGTTAAAGAAAACTCAGAATAAAAGTGTACCACATGCCACAACACATAACAGACCTTTAATTATAAATCTTGGTGTTCAGATTTATTATAACACCAAGAGAATTCAATCAACAACTAATTTAAGAAGGTCTCTAGATCTTAATGAATATTAATGGACTGTTTTGGTGCAATATTTACCTTAATATCCTAAGAAATATTTTTCTTTACTCCTCATTAAAGGAAACAAAACTTATGTATTTAGGGGGTGGGGGTTGTGGGGTGGGTAGGGGAACAGGAAAAAATGAGAATTAAATTGTATATAAACTGGTACAAATTCCCAATATTGAGTGTGATCATGATATAATGTGTATATACAATGTTCCAATTAAAAAGGAAATATTAGTTGTCAGAAATAGAATATGCTATGTCATTGGAAGGGACTTGTTAGCTAAGAATACTAAGTGGTTGCGTTCTTCAAACTCTGGTTCATGTAAGTCCATAACACCAATCGAGTTCAGACCAGTGGGTTAACAGTTGACATTCAGCTCCTTATATATCACTTCCTAATGTCACAGATCTAGAACCCTAATTCACAGCTGTGCTATTAAAATAGACAAAGTCAATTTATCAGTGAATTAGCCAGTCACTAGTGATAGAGAAACTTATCATGCTCCACCTTGGAAAAAACATTATGGGTTAGTATGTGAAGTGGCAATGTGTGATAGGAAAAGACCAGAACATGAGGCTGGGTTCAGAGAACAAATAATAGCAGATTTTCAAGGCAGGCAAGCTCAGGATCTCCTTGGTTCTGCAGTTTTCTCTTTCTTCCAATGTTGAATTTGTGGTGCCCTCATGTCTCAGGCTATATTTGCAGGTCTTGTGGTAGTCCCTACCAATTAAGACTGGGTGATAGCAGAACTCATTTTCCTGTGTGGCAAATTCAAGGTTGAAATGGGAGATCTGGAGATGGTGGGAGTTTGCTGTCTGTGGTCAGTTTCCTTCCTATTGGTATCAATGAGGAAACCACTCAAATGAGCTAAGAGAATGAGATTGGGGGTGAGAAATCTTCATACATAGAATATAATTATAAATACTAAAAGAATATATTGTTGCAGGTATACAACTAATTTTATTACAGAGACTAAATATTGGGTTGTTTGAGTAATATTACACACACACATATCTCTCTCTCTCTCTCTCTATATATATATATATATATATGGCATTTGAAATGCTATTGAAAGTAGCAGACATGTCAAAGCTGTATATATACACATACATATATACATGCATACACATACATGTATATACACATACATGTATATATACATACATGTACATACATACAGCTTTGACATGTCTGCTACTTTCAGTAGCATTTCAAATGCCATATACAGAGAGGGTAAATACATAACTGAGAACAAAAATGGCATAGACAAAAAAGCTGAGGTATATTTTTAAAATATCTCCATGTGTTAGTTTTATATGCTTTTACATGTTTAGGCAGTATTGTGCTAATGTATAATTTGAAAACAGTTACTATGAAAGAGATACTGTCATTAATCCTCACTTTGGAGATTCTTATCCCATTGTTCTTGGGGAAGCAGTTCTACAACCCTGTTGCAATGTGCTGGTCAACCTGTTGTATTGAATTAATTGAAAACGCTTACTTTTCATGATCGTTTTGTATTTGAAGAAGAGCCCAAAGACCCAAATCCAGTAAATAAGGTGGGTGAGGATCCACCATAATGTTTCTCTTGGACAAAAATTGTTATAAATGTTTTGAATCAATTCAGTACATCAAGGCAGCCATGAAAAATGTCATAATAAATTTGTATTTATACTGCTCTTTTTACTGTTTGTTAATGTAATGGGAACTACCTTAATCATTTTCTCACTATTATAATTATTACTGTAGTAAATTTTTATTTAAATATCCACTGTATTTTTTTTATCACATATCATATATTTAAGTACAACAAAGGACAGGATATTATACATTTTGATTAAGTCAGAAAGTGCTATTTTTGCAACTCATGTGTCACTAAAATTATTTAACACATGAAAATCTAGTCTGCATGATAAATGCCCATGTTAGTTTAATGTTTTAAGATTTTTCTTTTTTTTGAGACAGAATCTGGTTTGTAGTTCAGGCTGGCCCTGAGCTCACTATATAGTGCAGGCAAACCTCAAACTCATAGCAATCCTCCTGCCTCTGCCTCCCGAGTGCTCAGATTATAGGAGTGAGTCACTATGCCCAGCTTTGTTTTAAGATTTTTAAAGAGTTTAAGATGTGATATGTACATAAGCAGTTTCCCAAGATGAATGTAATTATTTTGTATCAAAAATACATATTAATAAAAAGAAACTAACTTTAAAATTGAAAGTTAAAAGACTTAATTCATCTTTATACAATTAAGACACTACAAAAACTATTACTTGTTGCATATCTTCAGTAAATTGCTAAAAAGTAAGCCAATAGCCGGGCATGGTGGCTCATGCCTGTAATCCCAGCACTCGGGAGGCAGAGGCAGGAGGACTGCTGAGTTTGAGGCTTGCCTGGGCTACATAGTAAGCTCAGGGCCAGCCTGAAGTACAAAGCGAGACCCTGTCTCAAAAAAAAAAAAAGCTAATAAATGTTTTCTTTAAAAACATCCAGTTCATTTTTCTTTTATTTTTAGTATCTACATAATATCTGGCATCTGTCCTAACACAGAGAGCAGAACACTTACTTCTTCATGAAGAACCAAATCTGACATGTGTGTTTATCTCTTTATAAGTTACTCAAACTTGCATGTAACACTCTATCTAAAAAACACATTGATATATTTACAACTGATTGGATCAGTATCTGTGTATTAATCACAAAACAATTCTCAGCTTATAACAGCATATGAGAGAGGCTGATCAACTCTGATTTGGCTGCAGTTCAGTAATGCAAACCACTTCCATCATATCTTCTTTTAAGAAGTAGAAAGGTCTAGGAATGTGAAAAGAAATTAAGATTACATTATACTCTGAGAAATTCTAAAATGTATTTCCAGATTTTTATGAAAGGAGCTGTGTGTCCCATCCTGAGAAATACCTATGCATCACTGAGGGGTCCATGTGACTTCATTTTCTTGTGTGTACATAAACTAATTCCTTATTAGTAAAATAACATGAGTATATCCTCTCAAACCTTAAAAATATGGTAAATAAACTGAACATAAGCAACACATTTTTTTTTTAAATCTTGGTATGCATTATCCTTATGTAGGTTACCTAAACAAGGGTTGTTCATGATTTCAAATAAATATAGAATTTAGGTTTCTTTTTTTGTTTTTTTGAGATAGGGTCGGTCTCACTTTGTAGTTCAGGCTGGCCCTGAGCTCACTATGTAGCCCAGGCAAGTCTGGAACTCAGCAATCCTCCTGTCTCTGTCTCCTGAGTGCTGGGATTACAGGCAATGAGCCACCACGCCTGGCACTGTGGTATGTGGTATTGATTGCTGGTGGGTGTGAGTCTCCACGCCCAGCATTGTATGTGGTTACTGGGATCAAACTCAGGATCTTGAGCTTGCCTGTCAGGCACCGGAACCACTGAGCTAAATCTCCGGCCCGAATTTAGGTTTCTTACAGGACACAGAAGAGAACTTCTTGATCATAATAAAGGCAGTTTGACAGGAAGCAAGGGTAATAATTATAATAGTGAGAAAACAATTAAGGTACTTCCCATTAAATTAACAAATAATATAATTATTATCATTGTTCTTTCTTTTAACATCCTGAAGTTTCGAGCAAATGTCACAATATAAGAAACCAAAAAAGAGCAGTATAAATATTGGAATAAAACAGGGACTATTATTGACTACTGATATCACCATAAAATTGTATAACTAAAATATACCAGAATATTGGTTTTAAAACTATTGATAAAGCTAACAGAATTTATTAAATTATAGACATACCAAAAGCTACTTGAGAATGAATAGCTTTCCCATCTTCTAGCTACAACCAGGAAAAATTTGTGGGAATAATAGCTCTTTTATTATGACTACAGAAACTATAATGTATTTGGGAATAAATTTAATAAGAAAATCTAATATACATAAAATGTAGTAGAAGCATATGATACATCTGTGTACCATACACAAATTGAATTATATTTGATTCTGTGTTGTACATGTTTTGGCTATAGATAGAAAAAGATAAGTAGATAGACAGACAGGTAGACAGACAGACAGATATCAATAGAGCTCCCAAATATATGACAACTCCTTCACTGTTTTTAATTTAAGAAACATCAATATGATATTAAAATGAAATCCATTAATTTGCATGACCAATAGCCACTAACAAAAAATGTGGAAAAGAAGCAGCAATCTGTTTCAATCCTGTAGGGAAGAAATACTTTTGAATTTAATGTAAGACGTTACATCTGTATACTATCCTGCAGAGCAATTCAGAATTTGCAAAGATAATTTTGACTATAAGCAATCTCGGCCTCAGATGCTGATTTTGGAAACCAATTGGCGGGTGACATAAAATTCCACTGTGACATGCAGTTTTTCTGAAGGACCTTAGGCAAGAGTAAATGGAGCTGGAATTTGTGATATTACAAAATACTTGGATGTCTAATATTAAAATAAAGTGTGCCATAGACTCGAAGCAGAAAATGGTCAAACTCTGCTCCCTCCCTCCCTCATTACTCGAGGCGTCCTGAGGCAGAATGCTTAGAACTACCAGACATCTGCCTTTCCTGTGCTGCTTTTCTCCCTGGCTAACTGAGTTACAGAGTCCCCATTATTAAGAAAATGTGTTGCCTCCAAACCGCAGCACCAACGCAGCTCTCTGGAAATCCGAGTTCAGGTGCCAAGGCTAACCCGTTTCCCTTTACCTGGGGGTACATGTAGCACATCAGAGGCCTGGCCCCAATTCCATTCCCTGTAATGCTCGCGGGCTTTGCTGTATGAGTGAAGCTCAGGTAAGGCCCAGCAGTTCACAAGAAGAGGACAAAACAAAACAAGGAAACTCTCCGCACTGAATGAAAGAAGGCAGCGCTCTCCTGAAACAAGATCCGTCACCCTCAACCCCACTCCATGCAATATTTGTGCCTTCTGTCCATCTGTACAGTGAAAATGACAAAAGGCCCTAAAAGTTCTCTGCCATCAAAATGTGCTACATATGGGCTGGAGGGTTAGCTCAGTGGTTCCGGCGCCTGCCTCGCAAGCGCAAGGTCCTGAGTTCGATCCCCGGTAACCACATACAATGCTGGGTGTGGAGACTCACGCCCGCCAGCAATCAATACCACATACCACAGGGCTGGACGTGGTGGCTCAAGCCTGTAATCCCAGCACTCGGGAGGCAGAGACAGGAGGATTGCTGAGTTCGAGGCTTGCCTGGGCTACATAGTGAGCTCAGAGCTACCCTGAACTACAAAGCGAGACCCTGTCTCAAAAAAAAAAAAAAGTGCTACATATGCCCCCCAGAGGGCTTACCATTGCAGGGGGAAATACAACCTGGTTGGCTATTACAGGAAAGGATGCAACACAAATGTCCCAGATGCCTATAGACACACATGATGCAATTATGATCAGAATCCTGGCTGTCCTTTCTGTTTGTTTATATTTGGAACTGGGCAAGTTGGTTCCAAATATGACAGTCGCCAAGAGAATTTTTATGAAGAACTAGTGGAAGGCATTTATCCTATCAGCTTTAAATACATACTAAAAATTCTACACAAGAAATCCTAAGGTACTTGGATAAGAATGACAAATAATAGCATGAAAAATGTATAGTAAACATGTGCTTGTCATCTTTCAATGGCAGGCAAATAACTTACTGAAAACAATACAGTCGCCATCCTCACAGAGTTTACAACATAGCAGGGGTGAACTCCAGACCAAATATCTATGCAGTGTGAGGAATGTCACAGAGAAAGAACACAGTGTGCGTGAGATTTAGAACGGGGTGATGGATCTTACTGTGCAACCCTCGCAGAGCCTTCTAGAGACACTTCCTTGAAGAATCGCAGCTAGGGGGGAAGCTTCCCAGGCTGGAGCGGTTTGGCCTGTTGGCACACAGGCTACACGGCAGAGCCGCTCAAGAGTGCATTTGCCTAGAGGAAAATCATAGAGAGGCTGAGAGAACTTCATATTCTGCCTTAAGAGCAATGGAAAACTCTGGAAAGTCTTCTTGATAGTTCCTTGTATTTTTATTACCATTGATTTATAAATTTCAATGCTGTATCAGTTAGTAAATGACATCTCTGGATCTCTTTGGTACAGAAAGAACTTTTAATAGAAATATCCATAAATATTGCTTATCAGGTATAAAAGTACAAGTACTTATATTATCAGTGGAAGTTATTTCTTTTGTTTGATATTTTTCTCTTAATGAGCTTACTCTGGGATTTCCTTTCTTTTACTGTTCTTAGCTTCATTTTCTTTCTTTCTTTTTCTTTTTTTTTTTTTTTTTTGAGACAGGTTCTCACTTTGTAGTTCAGGCTGGCCCTGAGCTCACTATGTAGCCCAGGCAAATCTTGAACTCAGCAATCCTCCTGCCTCTGCCTCCCGAGTGCTGGGATTATTCGTGAGCCACCACGCCCGGCCCTGTGGTATGTGGTATTGATGTCTGGTGGGCGCGAGTCTCCACGCCCAGCATTGTATGTGGTTACCGGGGATTAAACTCAGGACCTTGCACTTGCGAGGCAGGCGCCGGAACCACTGAGCTAACCATCCGGCCCCATTTTACTTCATTTTTAAATTTTGAGTTAAGGACTTGCAAAGTTGCCCAGACTGGCCCTGAAATTGCAGCCTTCCTCCCCAGTCTCCCAAATGACTAAGTTTATTCGTCTAATCAAATGGCATTCCTTATGCTTCTGATTTTTTGTTTGTTTGCTTGCTTTTTACAAAACAGGTACAAGAGGTACATTTTTCAGTTTCTAAACGTTCAAGAATGTTACACTTCTTTTCTCTAATATGGCCCTGTTTCTTTATAGTTCTGTGAATGTTTCTCATATTTCAGCATTTTGTGCAACCATCTTCTGGTTCACTTGTCATTTATCCTTGGAATTTGGAAATGTCATTGAAATATGATTACAGTGGGGTCTCAATATTTCTTCTCAGGATCTTTTAGATCTGATGACTCACATTTTTCTCACCTTTCCTATTATGTTTGGATTTGTTTCTCTCTATCTCCTCCAATCTAACCCTCAGAAACCCAGGTTACATGGATGGTCCTGGCTGCAATTGTGACCGTGAAGATACTATCTCACAAGGGGGTCGCTTGCGGTTGTGTCTGTGCTTCTGGCTTGACTTCTCCCAGCCAGCCAGGGTGTCATGTGACCCAGGTTGGACTAATGAAAACGCTTCCCCAGGATTTTCTTTTGAATAAGGATGAAGGGAAGCAAGTCTGTCCTCCACAACAGAGAGCTATGACTATGATTTTTTTTACCACATTGAGGCTCCCCATGGATAGTGAGGAAGAATGAAACTGCATGGTAAAGGAAAAAGGGAGGGTAGTATCTGAAAATTTGGTTCCTTTTTGTGATCATCAATTGATAGTATTAATTTGAATGAGTAGAGCCCATCAATTGATAGTATTAATTTGAATGAGTAGAGCCCAACTAAATTGGCTCAGCAGAGTTCTGGCTGAGGAAGACCCACCCTAGGGAGGATTATTGCCAGAATGGTATAAAAGAGAAATGAAGAAGGAAGGCCTGCTTCTGTTTTCTTCAGAGGATCTCCAGTCCCTGCCTTCACTTTGGATGTCATCTCCTGGCTCCCAGAGCAGACTCTTCAGCTTCCAGCCTGACTCTACAGCCTTCCATGGCAGGCCCTTCGGTCTCCCAACACAGACTTGCATGAGACACTATGCTGAACTCCAGGCCTTCAACTGGATCATTCAGATCCCCAGGATCCCAGCGAAACTTTTGGACTGCTCCACCTCCAATTCTGTGAGTGCCCATTGCAAGCCAGTATTGTAAATTCTTATGTATTTGTGTATCCTTATTAAATCTGTTTCTCTGGCAAGCACAACTGCTACAGTGTCGTTCCACTTTTAAGTCAATGGGAGCATCCAATTTTCATTTTTGATAAGCACAAGTTGGCATCACCATAGAAGAACCAACAGGAAGGAAGCAGAGAAACCATAAAAGGTTATTAGAATTTTTGAAAATGCAGCTAGTAATCAGATCTATAAACTTGGTCATAATTGGATGTGAGAATGGGATACTAGAATATACCTGGCCTTTCCTGTTGTGTGATGCAGACATAAGTAAGTAGGAGACCTACACCACAGTGTAATAGCAGAGTGAGGAAGTCAGGCACAAAGAAGCAGATACTGTACAGTGCAGCTTACATAAGCACAAAACTAAGCAAAACCAATCCATGGCATGTGAAATCAAGTTTGGTAAGTAAATGATAATAACAATAATTCCTATGGTGGCTTCTGGGCATGCTGGAAATGTTTTGTTTCTTGATCAAGGTGCTAATTACACATGAATTTTCACTTTATGAAAATTATGTTGAGTAATATACATGATATAGACAGCCCAAGCACAAAATCAAGAGACTTTGGGGGATGAAGAGGGTGATTATTGCTTAGAATATTCTAAACCTGGAATGTCAACAGAGCAGTGATTCTCAAGATATGTTCCCCAGAGTAACACTGGCGTCATCCAGGAACTTCTTAGGAAAGCACATGTTTGGGCTTCAGTTCAAAGATGCCAAATCAAAATTCCTGAGGTTCTGGGAAATTTCAGAAAGGATCCAGTGAATTCCAGTATATATTAACATTGTTTTATGGCTAAACATGACTCTGAAGTCAGGTAAAAAGTGCTTTGGGCTAGAAGCATAACTTTATGATTTGCATCATCATTTGAAGTGATCTATGAAGTGATGAGCATAGATGAATTTCTTCAAGAATATTACATATAGCAAAAAGAAGGAGAGGCCAAAAGACAGACTCATGCCCTGTGTCTTTTAACAGGTGAATGGCTAACGTAAATGTAGGGTGCATGCACAAGGGAACAGTATTCAGCCATGAAAAAGAATAGAAATTTGTCATTTGTGGAAACACAGACAGCACTAGAAAGCAATCTGTTAAGTAAAATAAAAGTAAAGACAGATAGTTATATCTTCTACTCTCTACTGTACCAAGTGCAGTTATATAGGAGAAATAAGTTCTAATATTCTATAGCACGATGTATGAGTAGTTTAGAATTATACTACTTTTATAAAAAAAAGTGGAGGGGAAGAGTTGGAATCTTTCTAACATAAAGACATAAACATTTAAAGGGGAAAATACAGAAAGACAAAAATGCAATTACCCTGGTTCAATGAATATGCAGTACATACAGGGATTGAATTATTATACTGTACTCTTTAAAGATGTACAATAATTGTGTTAGTTTTTAAATTTTTTCTTTAAAGGCCGAAAGAGAATAAATTAAGAAGCAACCTGAAGCAAATATGACAAGATATTGGACAATTCTTAAACCTAAGTATTGGATAGATGCTTTTGTCTTAGCTTGTCTATGCCGTGTTTATATATTATTGAAATTGCTTAAAAGAGAAGAAAGCAGCAACATTTCAGGAGTAGACGGAAAGAAGTGCTTAATCACAAAAATATTACTAAGCTTTCGATGGGTTGGACACGGGGCTTGTACAGCAGGTCTTTGGCGATGTGCTTTAGAGGAGACAGGACGGGCAATCCAAGCGCGTGAAGCAGAGGCTCACGTGCATACGGGGGTTATCCTTGCAGTGCGCAGTTAAAGCTAGAGTTTTATTTTCTTCCTTTATTTTCTTGCTTATCTGAGCTATTTTCAAATGCGAATGTCTTTCTTGCATTTTGTAAATAAAGGAAAAAAATTAAAATTGTGTTTTAAAGATAACATATATCCTGCAAGCCATGAAAGTTGATAAGACAGACCTGAAAGAAATGTAATCTTGGGACTCAAAAAGTGTATGCTAAGATAAAAAGTGCAATCGCAAAATTATAAACGATAATAGAACTGGAGAATTGGGTACTTTAGCAAATTGAAGTAGAACGCTGCAAGATGAGTTCTGTAAACCCCTTTAGAATATGAAAGGAAAGAATAAAGAATGGGACTTGATGGCAGCGAGGACAAGCTGTGTGAAGAGCTAGACCCGCCGGGGGAGGCTGTGGAAGAACACAGAGGCGTCCGCCCTGCGCTGCTGTTGCCACCCCCCCCCCCCCACCTCTTCCCTGTTAACAGCGGAAATCAGGGCAGGCGACCTGCAGCTCGCAGCTCTTCAGTCTTCCTGCTGCATCGCTGCTCTCTGGACTTCTGCCTTCATCTCCCAACATGCCTGCTCCACTGTTTTCTTTTCTGTTCTCCCAGAACCAAGTTCTTCCTCGAAGCCCATTGCAGAGCCTGCTGCCTGTACTAACAGTGCCCTCCCTTCTTTTCTCTTGGTCACAGCCTAGGTTTTCCCCTTACAGCTGTGTCACGATATGCAGCTGACCTGTGCACCTGCCTCTACAGGGTGCACTCACGGTGGGCAAGGACCATGTCTGCATCATCTGCCCCTGGTAGGCCATCTGTAACGTGGTTTCTCATGCACTGTCGGTGCTCAATAAATATGAGTTTATTAGTTAGTGCCTGCGGCACATGTTCTCTTATGTGTGTTTTCATGGTTATTTTAGAGAAAAGTTGGAAATCAAATTCCCCTGCAATCTATGCTCACCCCACCGTCTTACACAGATACTGCCAGATGTAAGAATTTAATTGCAGCTCCTCCTATTAAATAAACTAATTTCTAGAAGTAAGATAACTGAATTTTAGAAGCTGTGCTGTCCATTTGGAGTTTTGAACAAGGTGTCCAGATGGTTTGAAGGATGCAAATGGCTTCCACCCTGCCTTGCCTAATCTCAGTAAGTGTTTATTTCTGTAACCATAGGCTCTAGTTCAATAAATGTCAGGGGCTATCTTTTAATTATGCTGTTTTCACTCTGTCATCCAAAACATGGCTGCGCACATAGGTGTCTCATAAATACTTATTGATTTAATTACAAGGCAGTAGATGTGTTTTCTTGAAGAATCATAGCTTAATGTTTCCTAATATTTTGTTGATCATCTTTTACAGCCAAATGGACCTTTGTTTCCTACCAAATTGATCAACCTGAAACAGGAGGAGGGTTAACTTCTTTTCTGGGATTCCAAAGTGTCTCTAGAAGTGTTAATTTGTTTGCCTTTCTGTTCTGTATTTGTAATGCTTATCTATTGCTATATGACAAAATAGTCCCCCAACAATGCAGCTCACAGCAGCACATACTTGTTACATGACAGTTTCCGTAAGTTAGAAATTGAGAACAGCTTGGGAGAATCCTCTGGCTTGCAGTGTCTCACAAGGATGTGGCCACTTCCAAGCTGGCCTCGGGATTGATTCTCTTATGAGCTCTCTCACGACTCTGCAGCCTCTGGTCTTTCCTGGCCGTTGGCTGGAAGCTCTGTTCCTATCACGGTGCCTTTTTTTCTTTCTTTCTT
>PVIC010038178.1:0-17723 GCA_004025085.1 Thryonomys swinderianus | reverse complement strand
CAGACCTGCTTCTTGTGAAGTCAGTTTCAGGAACGGAGTGGAAATTACTACCATATTTCTCTTTGCTGTTTCCCGCCAGGAGACCAAAGTTTGTTCCTGCAGAGTACCTGTGTCTGCGATAGTGAAAGTTCAATTATGACATTATTTTCCCGTTGTATAAATGAGTCCTTGCACACTCCTCTGTGTGTTTGCATCGTTTCATCCTGAAGACAGAGGTGGAAAATGCCTCTTTTCCACAAGAAAGTCTTGGATCATACCTAATTGCCACATGCTTCAATTTTCTAGCAATATCCAAAGATGTGAAAGGAAACAGATGGGATATCAGGGGCTTAATCTCCCCAAGCAAAAGCTTGAGTCACACCGTGTAGCTGTAAAGTGATTTGCAGAATCTGAGTTGCACTCTACTACATGGTGACTCTGAATTGTTTTCAAGAGTAAGGACAGATTGCTTCTCCATGTTCCCTGTGCCTGAAGAGAACTCTGCATATTATGGAAATTCCACACTCTATATACGGGCAAATCGTGGAGAAAAAGTGGTAATGTTCTTATTGTTAGAATCTGAATGAAGGAAAGCATATTGCGTCCTTCATAAATGTAAAGACTAAGATGGCTCTTACGTTGGTGGATATCTCCTTTTGACCAAAAGCTCCATTCAAGCGAATGACAGCTGGAGTGATATTCATAAGTTACTCCCTCCAAGAGAAACCCGGAGAACACACACCTGCTTCTTGTGAAGGCACTTTGAGGAATGGCGTGGAAATTAGCACCTCCCTGCTCTCAGCCATTTACTGCAAGGATGCAAGAGTTTGTTCCTTTAGACTACCTTTGTCTGATGTAGTGAAAGTCCTATTATGACATCACAGTCGCATTGTAAATATGAGTCTTGCGCACTGCTATATGTGTGTGGACCGATAGAACCTGAAGACAGAGGTGGAAAATGCTTGTTTTCCGCAACAATGATTGGATAACACCTAATTCCAACGTGCTTCTCTGTTCTGGCCAAATATTATCAATTGAAGTGGAGTATCAGTGATAACCCGTGCTTAATCTCCCCAAGCAAATGCTGGAATTCACACCGTGTAGCTGTAAACTGATTTTCAGAATCCGAGTGGGACTGTACTCCCTTCTCACTCTGTGAATTGTATTCAAGAATAGGCCCAGATTGACTCCTTTTGTTCTGTATGCCTAAGGAGAAGTCTGCCTTATTATGAAAATGCTGCACTCTTTGTACGGGCAAACGGTGGAGGAACGGTGGGAATATTCTGATGGATAGACTCCGAATGAAGTAAAGCACGCTTCCTCCTTTATAAATCAAAGGACGAGGAATGCTATTCCACAGCTGGATACCTCCTTTCCACCGAAAGCCCCATTCAATCCAGTGCCAGCCGGAGTGATATTCGTAGATTAATCCCTCGTAGAGAAACACGTGGAGACGGGCGTTTTGGCTCAGGCGGGTCATCCCGGCTCTCGGAAGGTAGAGGTAGAAGGATTGCTGAGTTCCATGCAAGCCTGGGCTAAATAGTGACCTCAACTCCTGCCAGAACTACAAATTTAGACGCCGTCGGAAAACAAAACAATAGGAAATCTACAGACAAACACCTCAAACTCATTTCTCCATTATGTGAAGTCAGTTTCAGGAACGGAGTCCAAATTACTCCCTCCCTGCTGTTTGCCCATGACCGCCCAGAGGTAAGTGTTTGTTTCTTTAGAATACCATTGTCTACGGTAGTGAAAGTCCAATTATGACGTCATAATCCCATTGTAGAAACGAGTCCTTGCACACTGTGTTGTGTGTTTGGATCCTTAGACCCTGAAGACAGAGTTGGAAAATGCCTGTTTTCCACATGAAATTCTTGGATCACACCTAATTGCTCGATACCTCTCTTTTCTAGCACTCTCCCGGGAAGTGAAAAGGAGTAGCTGTAGTATCCGGGAATTAATCTCCCCAAGCAAATCCTGGAAATCACACCCTGTTTATATAAACTGACTTTGAGAATCTGAGGGGGACTCTACTCCCTGCTCACTCTGCAACTTATTTTCACGAGAAGACACAGATTGAGTCTCCATGGTCCCTGTGCCTGAGGAGAACTCTGCCTTATTAAGGAATTCCACTCTCCTTGTAGAGGCAAACCGTGGAGAAACAGTGGTAATGTTCTCATTGTTAGAATCTGAATGAAGGAAAGCATACTGCATCCTTCCTAAATGTAAAGACTAGGATTGCTATTCCATGGGTGGATATTCTCTTTTGACCACAAGCTCCATTAAAGCTATTGAAGTTCGAGTGATATTCATAGATTACTCCCTCCAAGAGAAACACCTAGATTCCACACCTGCTTCCTGTGAAGGCTCTTTGCGGAAATGAGTGGGAATTAGCACCACCCTGCTCTCAGCCATTTACTGCAAGGACGCAAGAGTTTGTTACTTTAGACTACCTCTGACTGTTGTAGTGAATGTCCTATTATGATGTCACAATCGCATTGTAGAAACAAGTCTTGGAGCACTGCTATGTTTGTTTGGACTGTTAGAACCTGAAGACAGTGGTGGAAAATGCCAGTTTTCTGCATCAATTTCGTGGATAGCACCTTATTCCAACATGCCTGTTTTTTCATGCCAAATATTAGCAAATGAAGCGGAGAATCTGGGATAACTGGGGTTTAATCTCCCCAAGCAAAACTGAAATTCACAACGTGTAGCTCGAAACTGATTTTGAAAATCTGAGTGGGACTGTACTCCCTGCTCACTCTGGTCCTTATGTTTAAGTGTAAGAAGAAATTGATTCTTCTTGTTCCCTGTACCAGGGGAGAACTCTGTCTTCTTTTTAAAATCCCACACTCTTTGTATGGCCAAAAGTTGGAGAAACAGATGTAATGTTCTAACGGGTAGAATCTGAATGGAGAAAGGCACACTGCCTCCTTCGGTAATCTCTGTAGTAGGCATGCCCTTACACGGGTGTATATCTCCTTTGGACCACAAGATCCATTCCAGCGAATGGTAGATGTAGTGATATTCATTGAATACTCACTCAAAGAGAAAAACTTGGAACTCTGACCTGCTTCTTGTGAAGGCAGTTTCAGGAACGGAGTGGAAATTACTACCAACTTTCTCTTTGCCCTTTACCTCCAGGAGGCAAAAGTCTGTTCCTTTAGAGTACCTTTGTGTGCGGTAGTGAAAGTCAAATTATGGCGTCATAATCCCGTAGCAGAAAAGTGTCCTTGCTCATTGCTATGTGTATTTGGAATTTTAGAACCTGAAGACGTAGTTGAAAAAAGCCTGTTTTCCACAAGAAAGTCTTGGATCACACCTAATTGCAAGATGCGTCTCATATCTAGCAACATCCTAGAATGAGAAAGGCAGTAGCTGAGATATCAAGGGCTTTGTCTCCCCAAGCAAAAGCTGAAATTTACAACGTGTTGGAGAAACTGATTTTCAGAATCTGAGTGGACCTGTACTCCCTATTAACACTGTGAATTATTTCCTAAAGTAGGAACAGATTGATTCTCGATGATCCCTGTGCCTGAGGAGGACTCTCTTTTATTATTGAAATCCAGCCCTCTTTGTACAGGCACACGGTGGGGAAATAGTGGTAATGTTCTGATAGTTAGATTCTGAATGAAGAAAAGCACACTGCATGCTTCATACATCTCCAGACTAGGAATGCTATTCCATGGTTGGATAACTCATTTGACCACAAGCTCCATTCAAGTGAGTGGCAGATGCTCAGATATTCATAGATTTCTCCCTCAAAGAAAAACTCCTGGAACTCAGACCTGCTTCTTGTGAAGTCAGTTTCAGGAACGGAGTGGAAATTACTACCATATTTCTCTTTGCTGTTTCCCGCCACGAGGCCAGAGTTTGTTCCTGTAGAGTACCTGTGTCTGCGATAGTGAAAGTTCAAATATGACATCATATTCCCATTGTATAAACGAGTCCTTGCACACTCCTCTGTGTGTTTGCATCGATAGATCCTAAAGACAGAGGTGCCAAATGCCTCTTTTCCACAAGAAAGTCTTGGATCATACCTAATTGCCACATGCCTCAATTTTCCAGCAATATCCAAGGATGTGAAAGGGAACAGCTGGGATATCAGGGGCTTAATCTCCCCAAGCAAAAGCTTGAGTCACACCGTGTAGCTGTAAAGTGATTTGCAGAATCTGAGTTGCACTGTACTACATGCTCTCTCTGAATTGTTTTCAAGAGTAGGGACAGATTGATTCTCCATGTTCCCTGTGCCTGAGCAGAACTCTGCATATTATGGAAATTCCACCCTCTATGTACGGCAAATTGTGGAGAAACAGTGGTAATGTTCTTATTTTTAGAATCTGAATGAAGAAAAGCATACTGCGTCCTTCATAAATGTAAAGACTAGGATTGCTATTACGTTCGTGGATATCTTCTTTTGACCAAAAGCTCCATTCAAGCGATTGACAGCTGGAGTGATATTCATAAATTACTCTCTAAAAGAGAAACCCCTAGAACACACACCTGCTTCTTGTGAAGGCACGTTGAGGAATGGAGTGGAAATTAGCACCTCCCTGCTCTCAGACATTTACTGCATGGATGCAAGAGTTTGTTCCTTTAGACTACCTTTGTCTGCTGTAGTGAAAGTCCTATTATGACGTCACATTCGCATGTAAATTTGAGTCTTGCGCACTGCTATATGTGTGTGGACCGTTAGAATCTGAAGACAGAGGTTTAAAACGCCTGTTTTCCGCAAAAATGATTGGATAACACCTAATTCCAACGTTCTTCTCTGTTCCGGCCAAATATTAGCAATTGAAGTTGAGAATCAGGGATAACCCTTGCTTAATCTCCCCAAGCAAATGCTGGAATTCACACCGTGTGGCTGTAAAGTGATTTTCAGAATCTGAGTGGGACAGTACTCCCTGGTCACTCTGTGCATTGTATTCAAGAATAGGCACAGATTGACTCCTAATGTTCTGTATGCCTAAGGAAAAGTCTGCCTTATTATGAAAATGCTGCACTCTTTGTACGGGCAAATGGTGGAGAAACGGTGGGAATATTCTGATGGATAGACTCTGAATGAAGTAAAGCACGCTTCCTCCTTTATAAATCAAAGGACTAGGAATGCTATTCCACAGCTGGATACATCCTTTCTACCGAAAGCACCATTCAATCCAGTGCCAGCCGGAGTGATATTCGATTAATCCCTCATAGAGAAACACCTGGAGACCGGCGTTGTGGCTCACGCCGGTCATCCCAGCTCTCGGAAGGTAGAGGTAGAAGGATCGCTGAGTTCGACGGAAGCCTGGGCTACATAGTGAGCTCAACTCCAGCCAGAACTACAAATTTAGACGCCGTCTGAAAACAAAACAATAGAAAAGCTACAGACAAACACCTCAAACTCAGTTCTGAATTATGTCAAGTCAGTTTCAGGAACGGAGTCCAAATTACTCCCTCCCTGCTGTTTGCCACTGACCGCCCAGAGGTAAGTGTTTGTTTCTTTAGAACACCTTTGTCTACGGTAGTGAAAGTCCAATTATGACGTCATAATCCCATTGTAGAAACGAGTCCTTGTGTTGTGTGTTTGGATCCTTAGACCCTGAAGACAGAGTTGGAAAATACCCGTTTTCCACATGAAATTCTTGGATCACACCTAATTGCTCGATACCTCTCTTTTCTAGCACTCTCCCAGGAAGTGAAAGGGAATAGCTGTAGTATCAGGGAATTAATGTCCCCAAGCAATACCTGGAAGTCACACCCTGTTGATATAAAGTGCCTTTGAGAATCTGAGGGGGACTTTACTCCCTGCTCACTCTGTAACTTATTTTCACGAGAAGTGACAGATTGCGTCTCCATGGTCCCTGTGCCTGAGGAGAACTCTGCCTTATTAAGGAATTCCACTCTCTTTGTATATTCAAACCGTGGAGAAAGAGTGGTAATGTTCTCATTGTTACAATCTGAATGAAGGAAAGCATACTGCATCCTTCCTAAATGTAAAGACTAGGATTGCTATGCCATGTGTGGATATCCTCTTTTGACCACAGTCTCCATTAAAGCTTTTGAAGCTCGAGTGATATTCATAGATTATTCCCTCCAGGAGAAACACACATGGAACTCTGACCTGCCTCTTTTTTTAAATTTTATTCTATTATTATCATTATCATCATCATCATCATCATTATTATTATTTTTTTTTTGCTTTATTATGACAGTGTCTCTCTTTGTAGTTCAGGCTGGCCCTGAGCTCACTATGGTGCCCAGGCAAGCCGCCACGATCTCAGCAATGCTCTTGTCTCTGCCTCCCGAGTGCTGGAATTACAGGCGTGAGCCAACACGCCCAGCATTATATGTGGTAACTGGGGATCATACACCGGTCCTTGCGCTTGCGGGGCATGCGACTGAACTGCTAACATAACCCGATGGCCCTCTGACCTGCTTCTTGTGAAGGCCGTTTCAGGAATGGAGTGGAAATTACTACCAACATTCGCTTTGCTATTTACCTCCAGTAGGCAAGAGTTTGTTCCTTTAGAGTACCTTTGTGTGCCGTAGTGAAAGTCCAATTATGGCGTGATAATCCCGTTGCAAAAAAAGAGTCCTTGCACACTGTTATGTGTATTTGGAACTTTAGAACCTGGAGACGTAGGTGGAAAATGCCTGTTCTCCACAAGAAAGGCTTGAGTCAAACCTAATTGCCAGATGTGTCTCATTTCTAGCAACATCCTAGAAAGAGAAAGGGAGTAGCTGGGATATCAAGGGCTTTGTCTCACCAAGCAAAAGCTGAAATTTACAACGTGTTGGAGAAACTGATTTTCAGACTCTGAGTGGACCTGTAGTAAGTGTTAACTCTGTGAATTATTTCCAAATGTAGGATCAGATTGATTCTCGTTGATCCCTGTGCCTGAGGAGGACTCTGTTTTATTATTGAAATCCGGCCCTTTTTATACAGGCACACGGTGGGGAAATAGCGGTAATGTTCTGATAGTTAGAATCTGAATGAAGAAAAGCACACTGCATGCTTCATAAATCTCCAGACTAGGAGTGCTATTCCATGGTTGGATATCTCCTTTTGACCACCAGGTCCTTTCAAGTGAGTGGCAGATGCACTGATATTCATAGATTCCTCAGTCAAAGAAAAACTCCTGGAACTCAGACATGCTTCTTGTGAAGTCAGTTTCAGGAATGGAGTGGATTTACTAAAACATTTCTCTTTGCTGTTTCCCACCAGGAGGCCAGAGTTTGTTCCTGTAGAGTACCTGTGTCTGCGAAGGTGAAAGTTCAATTATGACATCATAATCCCATTGGAGAAAAGAGACTTTGCACACTCCTATGTGTGTTTGGATCGTTAGAGCCTGAAAACAGAGGTGGAAAATGCCTCTTTTCCACATGAAATAATTGGATCCTACCTAATTGCCACATGCCTCTATTTTCTAACAATATCCAATTTTGTGAAAGGGAACAGCTGGGATATCAGGGGCTTAATCTCCCCAAGCAAAAGCTTGAGTCACACAGTGTAGCTGTAAACTGATTATCCTAATCTGAGTTGCACTGTACTACATGATCACTCTGAATTGTTTTCAAGAGTAGGGACAGATTGATTCTCCATGTTCCCTGTGCCTGAGGAGAACTCTGCGTATAAAGGAAATTCCACACTCTTTTTAAGGGCAAACCGTGGAGAAACAGAGGTTATGTTCGCAAAGTTAGAATCTGAATGAAATAAAGCATACTGCGATCTTCATAAATGTAAAGACTATGATTGCTATTACGTTGGTAGATATCTCCTTTTGACGAAAAGCTCTATTCAAGCGATTGACAGCTGGAGTGATATTCATAAATTACTCCCTCAAAGAGAAACACCTAGCACCCAAACCTGCATCTTATGAAGGCACTTTGAGGAATGGAGTGGAAATTAGCACCTCCCTGCTCTCAGCCATTTACTGCAAGGATGCAAGAGTTTGTTTCTTTAGACTACCTTTGTCGGCTGTAGTGAAAGTCCTATTATGACGTCACAGTCGCATTGTAAATACGAGTCTTGCGCACTGCTATGTGTGTGTGGACCGTTAGAACCTGAAGACAGAGGTGGAAAACGCCTGTTTTCCGCATCAATTTCTTGGAAAACACCTAATGCCCACGTGCCTCTCTGTTCTGGCCAAATATTAACAATTGAGGTGGAGAATCAGGGAGAAACCGTGCTTAATCTCCCCAAGCAAAAGCTAGAATTCACACCGTGTAGCTGTAAACTGATGTTCAGAATATGAGTGGGACTGTACTCCCTGCTCACTCTGTGAATTTTTTTCAAGACTAGAGCAGATTGATTCAGAATGTTCTGCATGCCTAAGGAGAAGTCTGAATTATTATGGAAATCCTGCACTCTTTGTATGGGCAAATGGTGGAGAAATGTTGGGAAAATTCTGATGGATAGACTCTCAATGAAGTAAAGCACGCTTCCTCCTTTATAAATCAAAGGACTAGGAATGCGATTCCACAGCAGCATACCTCCTTTTTACCGAAAGCCCCATTCAAGCCAGTGCCTGCTGGAGTGATATTCGTAGATTAATCCCTCATAGAGAAACACCTGGAGACGGGCGTTGTGGCTCACGCTGGTAATCCCAGGTCGCGGAAGGTACAGGTAGAAGGATTGCTGAGTTGGATGCTAGCGTGGGCTACATAGTGAGCTCAACTCCACCCAGAACTACAAATTTATACGCCGTCTGAAAACAAAACAAAAGAAAAGCTACAGACAAACACTTCGAACTCAAGTCTGCATTATGTGAAGTCAGTTTCAGGAACAGAGTCCAAATTACTCACTCCCAGCTCTTTGCCACTGACCGCCCGGAGGTAAGTATTTAGAGTACGTTTGTCTACGGTAGTGAAAGTCCAATTATGACGTCATAATCCCATTGTAGAAACGAGTCCTTGCACACTGTGTTGTGTGTTTGGATCCTTAGACCCTGAAGACAGAGTTGGAAAATGCCTGTTTTCCACATGAAATTCTTGGATCACACCTAATTGCTTGATACCTCTCTTTTCTAGCACTCTCCCAGGAAGTGAAATGGAGTAGCTGTAGTATCAGGGAATTAATCTCCCCAAGCAAATCCTGGAAGTCACACGCTGTTGATATAAAGTGACTTTGAGTATCTGAGGGGGACTGTACTCCCTGCTCACTCTATAACTTATTTTCACCAGAAGGGACAGATTGAGTCTCCATGTTCCCTGTGCCTGAGGAGAACTCTGCCTTATTATGGAATTCCACTCTCTTTGTAGAGGCAAACAGCGGAGAAACAGTGGTAATGTTCTCATTGTTAGAATCTGAATGAAGGAAAGCATACTGCATCCTTCCTAAATGTAAAGACTAGGATTGCTATTCCATGGGTGGATATCCTCTTTTGACCACAAGCTCCATTAAAGCGAATGAAGCTCGACTGATATTCATAGATTACTCCCTCCAAGAGAAAAACCTAGATTCCATACCGGCTTCGTGTGAAGGCTCTTTGAGTAATTGAGCGGGAATTAGCACCACCCTGCTCTCAGCCATTTGCTGCAAGAACGCAAGAGTTTGTTACTTTAGACTACCTTTGACTGTTGTAGTGAAAGTCCTATTATGATGTCACAATCGCATTGTAGAAATGAGTCTTGGAGCACTGCTGTTTGTTTGGACCGTTAGAACCTAAAGACAGTGGTGGAAAATGCCAGTTTTCTGCATCAACTTTGTGGATAACACCTCATTCCAACATGCCTGTCTTTTCCTGCCAAATATTAGCAATTAAAGCGGAGAATCTGGGATAACCAGGGTTTAATCTCCCGAAGCAAAAGCTGGAATTCACACCGTGTAGCTCTAAACTGATTTTGAAAATCTGAGTGGGACTGTACTCCCTGCTCACTCTGTTCCTTATTTTTAAGTGTAAGAACAAATTGATTCTTCTTGTTCCCTGTACCAGGGGAGAACTGTTTCTTTTGTTAAAATCCCACACTATTTGTATGGCCAAAAGTTGGAGAAACAGATGTAATGTTCTAACGGGTAGAATCTGAATGGAGAAAGACACACTGCCTCCTTCGGTAATCTCTGTAGTAGGCATGCCATTCCACGGGTGGATATCTCCTTTGGACCACAAGATCCATTCAAGCGAATGGTAGATGTAGTGATATTCATAGAGTACTCCCTCCAAGAGAAAGACATGGAACTCTGACCTGCATCTTGTGAAGGCCGTTTCAGGAATGGAGTGGAAATTACTACCAACTTTCTCTTTGCCATTTACCCCCAGGAGGCAAAAGTTTGTTCCTTTAGAGTACCTTTGTGTGTGGTAGTGAAAACCCAATTATGGCGTCATAATCCCGTAGCAGAAAAGAGTCCTTGCGCACTGCTATGTGTATTTCGAACGTTAGAACCTGAAGACATAGTTGGAAAATGCCTGTTCTCCACAAGAAAGGCTTGGATCACACCTAATTGCCAGATGTGTCTCATATCTAGCAACATCCTAGAATGAGAAAGGGAGTAGCTGGGATATCAAGGGCTTTGTCTCCCCAAGCAAAAGCTGAAATTTACAAAGTGTTGGAGAAACTGATTTTCAGAATCTGAGTGGACCTGTACTCCCTGTTAACTCTGTGAATTATTTCCAAAAGTAGGAACAGATTGATTCTCGATGATCCCTGTGCCTGAGGAGGACTCTGTTTTATTAGTGAAATCCAGCCCTCTTTGTACAGGCACACGATGGGAAATAGTGGTAATGTTCTGAGGGTTAGAATCTGAATGAAGAAAATCACACTGCATGCTTCATAAATCTCCAGACTAGGAGTGCTATTCCACGGTTGGATATCTCCTTTTGACCACAAGCTCCATTCAAGTGAGTGGCAGATGCTCTGATATTCATAGATTACTCCATCAAATAAAAACTCCTGGAACTCAGACATGCTTCTTGTGAAGTCAGTTTCAGGAACTGAGTGGAGTTACTACCACATTTCTCTTTGCTGTTTCCCGCCAGGAGGCCAGAGTTTGTTCCTGCAGAGTACCTGTGTCTGCGATAGTGAAAGTTCAATTATGACATCATAATCCCGTTGTAGAAATGAGTCCTTGCAAACTCCTCTGTGTGTTTGCATCGTTAGAGCCTGAAGACACAGGTGCCAAATGCCTCTTTTCCACAAGAAAGTCTTGGATCATACCTAATTGCCACATGCCTCAATTTTCCAGCAATATCCAAGGATGTGAAAGGGAACAGCTGGGATATCAGGGGCTTAATCTCCCCAAGCAAAAGCTTGAGTCACACCGTGTAGCTGTAAAGTGATTTGCAGAATCTGAGTTGCACTCTACTGCATGCTTACTCTGAATTGTTTTCAAGAGTAGGGACAGATTGATTCTCCATGTTCCCTGCGCCTGAGGAGAACTCTGCGTATTATGGAAATTCCACACTCTTTGAACGGGCAAATTGTGGAGAAAGAGTGGTAATGTTCTTACAGTTAGAATCTGACTGAAGGAAAGAATACTGCGCCCATCATAAATATAAAGACTAGGATTGCTATTACGTTGGTGGATATCCTTTTTTGACCAAAAGCTCCATTCAAGCGAATCACAGCTGGAGTGATATTTATAGATTACTCCCTCCAAGAGAAACCCCGAGAACACACACCTGCTTCTTGTGAAGGCAGTTTGAGGAATGGAGTGGAAATTAGCACCTCCCTGCTCTCAGCCATTTCCTGCAAGGATGCGAGAGTTTGTTCCTTTAGACTACCTTTGTCTGCTGTAGTGAAAGTCCTATTATGACATCACAGTCGTGTTGTAAATACGAGTCTTCCGCACTGCCTTGATGTGTGTGGACCGTTAGAACCAGAAGACAGAGGTGGAAAACGCCTGTTTTCCGCATCAATTTCTTGGATAACACCTAATTCCAACGTGCCTCTCTGTTCTGGCCAAATATTAGCAATTGAAGTGGAGAATCAGCGATAACCAGTGCTTAATCTCCCAAGCTAATGCTGGAATTCACACCGTGTAGCTGTAAACTGATTTTCAGAATCTGAGTGGGACTGTACTCCCTGTTCACTCTGTGAATTGTTTTCAAGAGTAGGGACAGATTGATTCCCAATGTTCTGTATGCCTAAAGAGAAGTCTGCCTTTTTATGGAAACCCTGCACTCTTTGTATGGGCAAACGATGGAGAAACGGTGGGAATATTCTGATGGATAGACTCTGAATGAAGTAAAGCACACTTCCTCTTTTATAAATCAAAGGACTAGGAATGCTATTCCACAACTGGATACATAATTTCTACCGAAAGCCCCATTTAATCCAGAGCCAGCTGGAGTGATATTTGTAGATTAATCCCTCATAGAGAAAGACATGGGGACGGGCGTTGTGGCTCACGCGGGTAATCCCAGCTTTCGGAAGGTAGAGGTAGAAGGTTTGCTGAGTTGGATGCAAGCCTGGGCTACATAGTAAGCTCAAGTCCCGCCAGAACTACAAATTTAGAAGCCGTCTGAAAACAAAACAAAAGAAAAATTACAAACACCTCGAACTCAGTTCTGCATTATGTGAAGACAGTTTCATGAACAGAGTCCAAATTACTCCCTCCCTGCTCTTTGCCAATGACCGCCCGGAGGTAAGTGTTTGTTGCTTTAGAATACCTTTGTCTACGGTAGGGAAAGTCCAATTATGATGTCATAATCCCATTGCAGAAACGAGTCATTGCACATTGTGTTGTGTGTTTGAATCCTTAGAGCCTGAAGACAGAGTTGGAAAATGCGTGTTTTCCACATGAAATTCTTGGAACACAACTAATTGCTCCATACCTCTATTTTCTAGCACTATCCCACAAAATGAAAGGGACTGGTTGTAGAATCAGGGATTTAATATCCCCAAGCAAATCCTGGAAGTCACACCTTGTTAATGTAAACGGGTTTGAGAATCTGAGGAGGACAGTACTCCCTGCTCACTCTGTAACTTATTTTCACCAGAAGGGACAGATTGAGTCTCCATGTTCCCTGTGCCTGAGGAGAACTCTGCCTTATTAAATAATTCCACACTCTTTGTAGAGACAAACAGTGGAGAAACAGTGGTAATGTTCTCACTGTTAGAATCTGAATGAAGGAAAGCATACTGCATCCTTCATAAAGGTAAACACTAGGATTGCTATTCCATGGGTGGATATCCTCTTTTGACCACAAGCTCCATTAAAGCAAATGAAGCTCGACTGATATGCATAGATTAGTCCCTCCAAGAGAAACACCTAGATTCCACACCTGCTTCTTGTGAAGGCTCTTTGAGGAATTCAGTGGAAATTAGCACCACCCTGCTCTCAGGAATTTACTGCAAGGACGCAAGAGTTTGTTACTATAGACTCCCTTTGACTGTTGTAGTGAAAGTCGTATTATGATGTCACAATCGCATTGTGGAAATGAGACTTGGAGCAGTGCTATGTTTGTTTGGACCGTTAGAACCTGAAGACACTGGTGGAAACTGCCAGTTTTCTGGTAGTAACTCCACTCAGTTCCTGAAACTGACTTCACAAGAAGCAGGTCTTAGTTACAGGAGTTTTTCTTTGATGGAGTAATCTATGAATATTAGAGCATCTGCCACTCACTTGAATGGAGCTTGTGGTCAAATAGTGTTAACCAACCGTGGAATAGCACTCCTAGTCTGGAAATTTATGAAGCATGCAGTGTGCTTTTCTTCATTCAGATTCTAACCCTCAGAACATTACCACTATTTCCCAACCGTGTGCCTGTACAAAGGGGGCCGGATTTCACTAATAAAACAGAGTCCTCCTCAGGCACAGGGATCATCAAGAATCAATCTGTTCCTACTTTTGGAAATAATTCACAGAGTGAACAGGGAGTACAGGTCCACTCAGATTCTGAAAATCAGTTTATCCAACACGTTGTAAATTTCAGCTTTTGCTTGGGGAGACAAAGCCCTTGATATCCCAGCTACTCCCTTTCTCATTCTAGGATGTTGCTAGATATGAGACACATCTGGCAATTAGGTGTTATCCAAGCCTTTCTTGTGGAGAACATGCATTTTCCACCTACGTCTTCAGGTTCTAAAGTTCCAAATACACATAGCAGTGCACAAGGACTCTTTGCTGTTACAGGATTATGACACCATAATTGGGCTTTCACTACCACACACAAAGGTACTCTAAAGGAACAAACGCTTGCGTCCTGGAGGTAAATGGCAAAGAGAAACTTGGTGGTAATTTCCACTCCGTTCCTGAAACTGCCTTCACAAGAAGCAGGTCAGATTTCCATGTGTTTCTCTTGGAGGGAGTATTCTATGAATATCACTACATCTACCATTCGCTTGAATGGATCTTGTGGTTCAAAGGAGATATACACCCGTGGAATGGCATGCCTACTACAGAGAATACCGAAGGAGGCAGTGTGCCTTTCTCCATTCAGATTCTACCCGTTAGAATATTACATGTGTTTCTCCAACTTTTGGCCATACAAGGAGTGTGGGATTTGAAAAAGAAGACACAGTTCTACCCTGGTACAAAGAACAAGAAGAATCAATTTGTTCTTACACTTAAAAATAAGGAACAGAGTGAGCAGGGAGTACAGTCCCACTCAGGTTTTCAAAATCAGTTTAGAGCTACACGGTGTGAATTCCAGCTTTTGCTTGGGGAGATTAACCCCGGTTATCCCAGATTCTCTGCTTCAATTGCTAATATTTGGCAGGATAACCCAGGCATATTGAAATGAGGTGTTATCCACAAAGTTGATGCAGAAAACGGGAATTTTCCACCACTGTCTTTAGGTTCTAACGGTCCAAACAAACATAGCAGTGCTCCAAGACTCGTATCTAAAATGCGTTTTTGACATCATCATAAGACTTTCACTACAACAGTCAAAGGTAGTCTAAAGTAACAAACTCTTGCGTCCTGGAAGCAAATGGCTGAGAGCAGGGCGGTGCTAATTTCCGCTCAATTACTCAAAGAGCTTTCACAAGAAGCAGGTGTGGAATCTAGGTGTTTCTCTTGGAGGGAGTAATCTATGAATATCTGTCGAGCTTCATTCGCTTTAATGGAGCTTGTGGTCAAAAGAGGATATACACCCATGGAATAGCAATCCTAGTGTTTTCCTTTAGGAAGGATGCAATATGCTTTGCTTCATTCAGATTCTAACAATGAGAACATTACCACTGTTTCTCCGCTGTTTGTCTCTAGAAAGAGAGTGGAATTCTTTAATCAGGTAGAGTTCTCCTCAGGCACAGGGTACATGGAAGCTCAATCTGTCCCTTCTCGTGAAAATAAGTTACAGAGTGAGCAGGGAGTACAGTCCGCCTCAGATTCTCAAAGTCAGTTTATATCAACAGGGTGTGACTTCCAAGATTTGCTTGGGGAGATTAATTCCCTGATACTAGAGCTACTCCCTTTCACTTCTTGGGAGAGTGCTTGAAAAGAGAGGTATTGAGGAATTAGTTGTGATCCATGAATTTCATGAGGAAAACAGGCATTTTCCAACTCTGTCTTCAGGGTCTAAGGATCCAAACACACAACACAGTGTGTAAGGACTCGTTTATACAATGGGATTATGACGTCATAATTGGATTTTCACTATGGTAGACATTCTTCTTCTAAAGAAACAAACACTTACCTCCGGGCGGTCATTGGCATAGTGCAGGGAGGGAGTAATTTGGACTCCGTTCCTGAAACTGACTTCACATAATGGAGAACTGAGTTTGAGGTGTTTGTCTGTGGCTTTTCTATTGTTTTATTTTCAGACGGCGTCTAAATTTGTAGTTCTGGCTGGAGTTGAGCTCACTATGCAGCCCCGGCTTGCATCCAACTCAGCAATCCAACTACCTCTACCTTCCGAAGGCTGGGATTACCCGCGTGAGCCACAGCGCCCATGTCCAGGTGTTTTTCTATGAGGGATTAATCTATGAATATCACTCCAGCTGGCACTGGATTGAATGGGGCTTTCGGTAGAAAGGATGTATCCAGGTGTGGAATAGCATTCCTGGTCCTTTGATTTCAAAAGGAGGAAGTGTGCTTTACTTCATTCAGAGTCTATCCATCAGAATATTCCCACGTTTTCTCCACTGTTTGCCCCTACAAAGTGTGCAGGATTTCCATAATAAGGCAGACTTCTCCTTAGGCATACAGAACATTGGGAATCGATCTGTCCCTACTCTTGAAACCAATTCACAGAGTGAGCAGGGAGTACAGTCCCACTCAGATTCTGAAAATCGGTTTACAGCTACATGGTGTGAATTCCAGCATTGGCTTGGGGAGATTAAGCACCGGTTATCGCTGATTCTCCACTTCAATTGCTGTTATTTGGCCAGAACAGAGAGGCACGTTGGAATTAGGTGTTATCCAAGAAATTGATGCGGAAAACAGGCGTTTTCACCTTGGTCTTCAGGTTCTAACGGTCCACACACACATAGCAGTGCGCAAGACTCATATTTACAATACGACTGTGACGTCATAACAGGACTTTCACTACAGCAGACAAAAGTAATCTAAAGGAACAAACTCTTGCATCCTTGCAGTAAATCGCTGAGAGCAGGGAGGTGCTAATTTCCACTCCATTCCTCAAAGTGCCTTCACAAGAAGCAGGTGTGTGTTCCAGGGGTTGCTCTTGGAGGGAGTAATTTATGAATATCACTCCAGCTGTCATTCGCTTGAAAGGAGCTTTTCGTCAAAAGGAGATATCCACCAACGTAATCGCAATCCTAGTCTTTATATATATGAAGGGCGCAGTATTCTTTAATTCATTCAGATTCTAACAATGAGAACATTACCACTGTTTCTCGACAATTTGCTCGTACAAAGAGTGTGGAATTTCCATAATACGCAGAGTTCTCCTCAGGCAGAGGGTACATGGAGAATCAATCTGTCGCTACTCTTGAAAACAATTCAGAGTGAGCATTTAGTAGAGGGCAACTCAGATTCTGCAAATCACTTTACAGCTACACGGTGTGACTCAAGCTTTTGCTTGGGGAGATTAAGTCCCTGATATCCCAGCTGTTCCCTTTCACATCCTTGGATATTGCTGGAAAATTGAGGCATGTGGCAATTAGGTATGATCCAAGACTTTCTTGTGGAAAAGAGGCATTTTCCACCTCTGTCTTCAGGCTCTAAAGATGCAAATACACAGAGGAGTGTGCAACGACTCGTTTCTACAACGGGATTATGATGTCATCATTGAACTTTCACTATCGCAGATACAGGTACTCTACAGGAACAAACTCTGGCCTCCTGGCAGGAAACAGCAAAGAGAAATGTGGGAGTAACTCCACTCAGTTCCTGAAACTGACTTCACAAGAAGCAGGTCTGAGTTCCAGGAGTTTTTCTTTGAGGGAGTAATCTATGAATATCAGAGCATCTGCCACTCACTTGAATGGAGCTTGTGGTCAAATAGTGTTATCCAACCATGGAATAGCACTAATAGTCTGGAGATTTATGAAGCATGCAGTGTGTTTTTCTTCATTCAGATTCTAAGCCTCAGAACATTACCACTATTTCCCCACCGTGTGCCTGTACAAAGAGGGCCAGATTTCACTAATAAAAGAGTCCTCCTCAGGTACAGGGATCATCGAGTATCAATCTGTTCCTACTTTTGGAAATAATTCACAGAGTTAACAGGGAGTACATGTCCACTCAGATTCTGAAAATCAGTTTATCCAACACGTTTTAAATTTCAGCTTTTGCTTGGGGAGACAAAGCCCTTGATATCCCAGCTACTCCCTTTCTCATTCTAGAATGTTGCTAGATATGAGACACATCTGGCAATTAGGTGTGATCCAAGCCTTTCTTGTGGAGAACAGGCATT
>PVIC010038177.1:0-17737 GCA_004025085.1 Thryonomys swinderianus | reverse complement strand
GTGCTGGGATTACAGGCGTGAGCCACCACGTCCGGCATTGTATGTGGTTACTGGGGATCAAACTCAGGACCTTGCACTTGCGAGGCAGGCGCTGGAACCACTGAGCTAACCCTAGTGCCAGGCGTGGTGGCTCATGCCTGTAATCCCAGCACTCGGGAGGCAGAGGCAGGAGGATTGCTGAGTTCCAGGCTTGCCTGGGCTACATAGTGAGCTCAGAGCCAGCCTGAACTACAAAGCGAGACCCTGTCTCAAAAAAAAAAAAAAAAAAAAAAAAACATTGACTGTTTTTCAATCACACCTTATAGGAACCAAATAGGTGACTTTTTTTTTTTTTTTAAAGCCTCAGGTTTAGAAAAAGCCACATGGTGAAGTGGCATGGTCAGATGGGCTTCCTGCTGGCCCAGCACAGGCCCCTCATGCCTCCCACTGAGGGGGATTCTTGCAGAGCTCACGGTCCAGGGGCCACACACAGCCCGTCATTTGGTCCATCCCAAGGCAGGATGAGCAAACTGAGGCTTGAAAATGTAGGACCTGACCCCCACCGACCACCAGGAAACCACTGGACAGAGACCTGGCCCGCAGGACCTCTGCCTGGACGCCCCGAGCTCCTCCTCTCCTTTGCTTCCTAGGCTGTACTGGCTTCCGCCTCCGGCCTGTGGCTGGTCTACTGTCCTCCAGGGACTTTCTGGGCGGCCTGGCCTTCCGAGTCTTCCACTGCACGCAGTACATCAGGCACGGCTCGAGGCCCATGTACACCCCAGAGCCGTGAGTACCATCTCTGCCTGGCCTGCTCCCAGGACAAAATTGGGGTTCACAGGCCTCCCCCCGGATTGTCGGACTCCTGGGGGTTCCTCAGCACACAGGCCACATGCAGACAAGATCGGAGCATCCTGCGCTCCAGCGGGCAGACCTCGCCAGGCAGGGGGACATGAGGCCCCTTTGGGTTCAAAGTCCGAGCTCTGAGGTTCGAGTGGGGCAGGAACAAGCTCGCCATTACCTCACTGCTCCTGAGCTCACAGGAGGTGAAGCCAGCTGTGCTGTGCTCAGCTTGGGCCTTGGCTGGGGTGTACAGCGGCTGACCACTCCACCCCCACCTCGGAGTTCAGCCTTTTCCTTAGTCAGGTAGAATTTATAAAATAAAAAAGGATAGGACGCCCCAAATTACCTTTCCTCTGCTGATTAGAAGAGACCTGCTCCTAATGGCTGTCGCGCTGAAAGTGCCAGACAAAGGGCCTTTCCCTCCCGCCTGCCCGTCTCCAGCAGGCCAGGCGTAGAGCCACACGCAGCTTTTCAAGCCACTGGGGACAACAGCGTATTTTATGTTCCCTGTACATCTTGGGCAACAAGACTTGGGATGGGAAGGGCACATGCCCTCCGTGGGCTCGGGGGCTGACAGGGTGCCGCCAACAGCGGTGGCTCTTGGGTGTTGGACCCCTCGGGCATCTCCCAGGACCCAGCTGCTGAGCTCTGCGTCCTGTCTTCCAGGGACATCTGCCACGAGCTGCTGGGACATGTGCCCTTGTTTTCAGACCGCAGTTTCGCCCAGTTTTCCCAGGTACAGAACAGGTCTTTGCAGCCTCTGTTACAGGGCTGGGGCCTGGCACGGGTCGCTCCACGCTTCCCCTGAGGAGAACGTGCATTTCTTTGGAGTGCCTGGGGCCACACCAGGACCGCGGCTTAGCCTGGGAAGGATGTGCGCGTGGTCCGGTCTGCTCACCCCACTCAGCCTGTTGGCAAGGTCTTTCTGATCCCTGCGCAGCAGCCTTTACTTCATTCTGTGTCCTGCTAGCATGTCCCTCCCACACTGTCCTTGGGGGCTTTGTTTTTCTGAGACAGGGGTCTCACTATGCAGTTCTATTCAAGCTGGTCTTGAACTCACCATGGACCCCAGGTTTGTCCTGATCTCTCAGACATCCTCCTTCAGCCTTCAAGGTGCTGGGATTACAGGTGTAGGCCAGCACACATGGCCCTCTTCTCAGGGACTTTGCCACTCTCTAATTTTTCAGACAGTCATTTGTGTATGTACAAGGATGGATCAAAAAATACTTGAGTGTCTTCTCCAAGTATGATAAAAAGGACACAGTGCATACTACTGTTAAGTTCCGTCCGACAGAAGGTAGCTCAAGTCTGAAATATAGTGTGTCTGAAACAGAATTGTAAAACCTTCTCTGCCCCGAAGACTTCCCCATGTCAGTCCAGGTCTGCTCTGTCCTTCTGTTTGCTGAAGCTTTCTCATCTGTAAGCTGTAACACAGCCCTAAGTGGTGGGGGCGGTCTCTCCTGCTCTCAGCATCCGTGTTTCCGGGACTTGCGGCCCAGAAAGGCACACAGTGTCTCTCAGGGCTCTTTTGAAGGCGTGTGGCCACTTGTCTTTTCCCGTGGTCAGGTACAGGTCGGGCACTGGCCTCGATGGCCCATGCCAGTGACTCTGGTCTTCCACCCTGCAGGAGATCGGCCTGGCCTCGCTGGGTGCCCCCGACGAGTACATCGAGAAACTGGCCACCGTGAGTCCTCTGGCTTTCTGGGCAGGTAGCAGGGCTGTGAGAAGCAGGGCTTTGAAGATCTGCCCTTTTGTGGGAACAAGATACTCAGGGATGATCAGAATGTGCAGACGGCATCTGCATAAGTAAAGCTTCTGGTTTAACTTAGCTTTAATGGATTTATTTTTACACTTGAACTTACCCAAAAGTCTGAGAAGTGATAGTGGATTTATTTTTAAATTCGCTGCATGCAGGCATGTATGCATAGTTTTAAGCAGTGTTCTAGAATATACCAGCGAGCTATAATAATAGCCTTTGAGACCCCTTGGACATAAAGTGGAAGTCTGGATTCCCAGCTCTGGACAGGGCATGTTTATACCTCTGGCTCCTCACTGGGCCAGCATTAGGCTCTTTGTTTTCTCAGACTAGGTAGGAAGGAAGGTGGGCTGTCCCTTCTCGCCTGATTCCTCCCTCTCCCAAGTGATTCTAAGAACTGGAGTGACAGGAGTGGCACACTTTTCCAGAGGGTGGCTTCCTTCCTGGTTTCAGAACACCCCTCCTCAGATGCTGAGGTGCACTTCTTATAAGGTGCCCAGGCTGGAAACTGGAAAAACAAAAATTTCTCTTGAGTTGAGGACTACCAATAAATGCAAATATGCCATTACGACATGTCAACTTGGAAGATTTTATGAACTCAGCTCACGAGAAGGAGTAAAAACATCCAGTATTTCTCTCACTCCTCATCTGTTCTGAGATCCCAGGGAAGTGGATTTTGTCTCCTCATCTCTAAAACATGGGCACAGCAGGATATATCTTGACATCTCAGAAGTGTGTCACAGATATCTGAAGGGTTGAGTTTGTGTAAGTAGGAATTTTAAAATGAGATACTATAGAGATGCGAGAAGCAAGTGGATAAATTTCTCCTTCAGAGTGAACAAATGAAGCAAGTGGATAAATTTCTCCTTCAGAGTGAACAAATGAACTTGGAAGTCAGAGCAAGGTGTTCTCTCCCATGAGATTGATGACACACCGACAGTCGACCTAACTTCTAAGAAGAATCAAATTATTGATGCACCGGGGTGGCCTCAATCCTGGGTTCATTCTCGGTTGCCTTCCCTGGGCTGCAAACCTCTCACCTGTGTGTGACCAGGTCAAGGTTACTGAGCTCATCTGGCCTTCCCAGTTCAGTGTTCTCCAGCCCCACAGGCAGACTTCACCGTTAGCTCCCAGGAAGCCTCCGAAGCTGCCTTCTCCAGCAGCTAAGTGAGTCCCGGATCCATCTCGGCCAGGGCCTTATGACTTTATTCTTCAGGCCCGTCGTCTAGGACAGGTTGGGTTAGGAGCTGTCCAAAGAAAACGGCTTGGTTATCAGACTGGTTGGCTTCGACGATGCCCCGAATTTTAGTACAGAGCATAGGGCTTGAACTGGTTCTCTTACTACCGAGTCCTCCACTTCCAGCAGCTGTGCCTGGTGGGATTACCTGACAAGCCCTAAGCACACCTCAGGAACTCTAGTCTATGCCGTGGAGTAAAAAGCAAAAGGCACGGAGGAGTTCCAGCAGAGGGAGCGGAATGTTGGGGTCTATCTGGGGGCTTCCCCTTGCTGAGCTCCCCAGCAGAGCTTCAGTCAGCCAGCTCTTGGTTCAACAGGACGTGGGATAGGGGAGACTCAGGGCTGGAGGGCAGCCCCCCCCCCCCCAGCAGCCGGCCTTGGTCCTGGGTCTCTGCTGCTTACTCTCCCCAGAGTTTGCGCTCAGCCTGACTTTCCCACCTAGATCTACTGGTTCACAGTGGAGTTCGGGCTCTGCAAACAAGGCGGCTCCATCAAGGCCTACGGTGCCGGGCTCCTGTCGTCCTTCGGGGAACTGCAGGTGTGACCCTCACTGGGGCCAGAGGTGGACATGAAGGCGCTGGGGAAGGGAGTCCGTTCTCTTTCTCTTGGTTCCGCTGAGGCTGCTTCACACCCGTTTTGAGGTTTTACCCTTCAGTGGTTGGCAGCTAAGTGGCTTTGACTGGGCAGGACTTCCCCTGCAAGGGCGGGCCTTCGGGGGAGGGGCCCCCAACCCGAGCTTGAACTGCCCCTGCAGCCCTGCACGTGTGCGCACACGTGCTGGGAAAGGTGGCTGTCCCTGCCATGCTGCCGACCATCTTATCAGAAAGTGGTTAGAACTGATTTACAGTCAGCCTCAGACCAGCCTGAAGGGCAGGTCCAGTGTTCACAGCGTGGCCTGTGGCATGGGCCCGGTGGCGGTGGGAGAACAGTGCGCGAGACGCCGCAGGGACCTCGAGCAGGTCTAACTGGGCTCCCCGCATGGCCACAGTACTGCTTGTCTGACAAGCCGAAGCTCCTGCCCCTGGAGCTGGAGAAGACAGCGGTGCAGCCGTACCCTGTCACCGAGTTCCAGCCCCTCTACTACGTGGCGGAGAGCTTTAGCGACGCCAAGGAGAAAGTGAGGTGAGGAGGAGCCCTGGGCCCTTCACTGTCCTCCCTCGGGCTTCTGATGCTGCCCATGGTGCTCGGACTGGACCCTGGACGCCAGACACTGGACACCGGAGCCCAAGGCCCACTGCTGCCTGGGCAGCAGGTGGAGCTCACTGCCCACCATGCCCTCCTGTGGGAGGTCAGACATGCAGGCTGCAGGCGGCCCTGCCCTGGGCCACCTCACTGTGGGCCACCTCAGTCCTGGCCCCTCTTGGGGAGAGCAGCCACAAAATGCCCCCAAATCTATCAGAAAGTCCCCACCTTGAGAAGTACCTCCTTCGGTGGCTTTCGCTTCTTCACCCCAGAGATCTCCCGCCCTTCCCCAGCCAACTCATGGTCATCGCCTGACAGTCGTAGCAGTGGGGGGTCCAGCATCACATGAACTCCCTAGCATGTCCACGCAGGAGCCGGGGTACAGCCCGGGACACACGGAGGTGACATGGCACACAGGAGGCGTGGCCACTGCTCGCTCCAAAGAGCACGAGGAGCAAAATGGCCCAGGAGTAAACCAAGCACCGGGACAGTGGTATAGTTGGGGACATGGCACACAGGTGTATGAGGCTGCTGTTGGCATGATGTGCCATCCTGTTCCCAGTAAACATTTTTCTTCCACAGCAGGAGGGACTAGAATAATGGGGAACACAAAAGCCAGCCCCACAGTCCCTTGGCACCACCATGAAGCACTGTGTACCAGACCTGACTGCATGTGACTAGTGGGGCAGCGGGTCCTCTGATGCCCGGGTCAACGTGAGCGCCGGGTCCTACATGGCGCTGTGATGTCACAATGGCTGCGAGTCCAAGTCCGATGGGGCCACAGTCTTTCCTGCCCACTGCTGTCGGCAATGTGTTTTCTTCCTTTGTCCTGAGTTACCTCTAGCAGAACATGCCAGCTAAGCCCCATGTGGTGGGGATTTCTCCTTCCTACTTGTCTTGGGTGCGTCCCTCACTGCTGGGACAACACACCTGACGCGACACACAAAGAGAGGGTTTGGCGTGTAGTCTGCAGAGGGACCGGGCCCAAGTCAGCTGGCTCCGGGCCAGGGAGGCCTGGCGGAGAGCAGGCAGTGCAGAAGCAGAGAGCGCGCAAAGCGAGGAGCAGCAGAGGGATGAACCCTCCCCCACGCCCCACCTCTTCCAAGCAGACCCCCTTCCGGCCACAAGTGAGCTGTAAACCAGCTCAGATCCTGCCTGAGCCCCTACCCTCGGCCCAGACTCACCCCGCAGCAGAGGGGCTCCTGGGCCACAGGAGTGCGTGGAGCCTGCCAGCCTGGCTCCATGGAGGCCGCACGCCCGTCCACACATTTGGCCCACAGGTGTGCAGGCTGTGGCCGCAGGCGACTTCCTTCCCCGCCTTCCCAGGGTCCTTCCTGCTCTGCATTTCTAGTTTTCTCTGAATTTAATCAGCTCTGGGGCCTCAACTTTGGTCAACCCCCAAAGGCTCCACATACCACTCCGAGGGCCCCATTCGGATTATGGGTTTTAGTGGATGAGTGTGTCACCGTATCTGGGTAATTTTGCAATAATATTGTTCATCATCCTGAGCGGAATGTGCCTACTTCCTGTGATGCACCTAAATCTGTCTTGATTGCTTTTCCTCTGTTATTTCACTTTTCCTTGTTTGCAGATGAGGCTGTAAAACCATGGGGAAGCTCAGGGGGGGGGCACACTGACATTTAGATGCCCCTCTGGAGACAGCAGCCAGCCCCACAGCACGGGGAGGCACCTGGCAGGTCTGGGCCATCCCAGCCGTTCTGCCTGTGTCCAGGGCCCAGGCAAGACCCCCACGGAAGCACCGCTCGGCTGAGGGCAGTGGGAGAGCCAAGAGGAACGTGGAGCGGGGACTCCAGGGAGGGAAGCAGCCCCAGGAGTCTTAGAATGACTCCAGTCCTGACAGCACCCTTCACTCAGCCTGTGGTTTTGCTCCCAGGAACTTCGCAGCCACCATCCCTCGGCCCTTCTCAGTTCGCTACGACCCCTACACCCAGAGGATTGAGGTCTTGGACAACGCCCAGCAGCTGAAGATTCTGGCGGACTCCATCAGTGGTGAGGCACTCACACCTCAGGGACACACTCTGTCCAGGAAACAGAGGGTGAGGGCTGCTCCCCCTCTAGGGACAACAGAGATGATAAAATACCCTGGCGTAAGGAGAAAGCATCTCTACAAAAACCACAGGTGTACTGAGAAAAAAAAAATGCCAAAAAGACCCTGTTCCTCAAGCATCTCTTTTTGAACCCTCTGAGGTTCCCTCCTTTCACCTACAATGAGGCCTTTCCACACCTAGTGTTGCCTTGGGCTTCCTCTCTGCTCTTTGCTTTTCTGTCCCTCTCCTCTAAGGGTGTCACAGAAATCACTCTGTGTGCAGTCTTGTCCCCCAAGGACCACTTTCTATTAGCTTTATTAGCACTTTCCACCCTTCCCTGATGATGGCCGTGACCCTGCTGCTCTTCAGAAATCACAGGGCTCCTCGTTCAGACCAGATCCTGTCTCTGGCCCTTCGAATGATTATCCAGCAACACTGGCTGAACTCTGGCTCTCCTGCTGTCTCCTGCCTCCAGGCCTTCACCTCTACTAATCTTTCTGCTTGAAATACTCTTCCTCCACCTGTGTGGAGAGGCTCGGGCCAGTGCATCTCGCAGGCTGTGCATAGGTTCTCTCCTTATAGGAAGACTTCTTGTGTCTGTATACTCTTGCATATGCCGCTTGCATAGGAGTCCTGATTACTCTATTGTTCTTTTATAATTGTTGACTTGTCTGTCCCCCAAGCTATTCCTAAGAGAGCGAAGCAATGAGACAGGGGAGGGGGCTGCAAAGGAGGAATTTCAGGCCAGGTAGGGCCCTGCCTCATGTGGTGTCAGCACAGTCCCGAAGAGCGGAGGGCGTGAAGTGTTCCTCTAACATTTCCCATATCACTTCTGACACACAGAACAGCCCTGGGCCTGGCAGTCTTCACACCTTAGGTGTGGCTACCTGTGACCCCCCCCCCCTTTTGAAAAGGCCCAAGGCTGAGCCCATAGATCGCTCTGTCTTAGAAACCCACTTGGAGTGATGACTGAAGAAGCCAGGCCGATGCTCCCGGGCAGGTGTATAAACAGGTGGGGCAGGCAGAGCTACTTTCACATTCCTTCTCCTTTCCCTTGAAAAGTCAAGAATAACTTCGCTGGCTGCTTGTATAAAGAAGCTTCTAAGAGCACAGAGTTCCTACTCAGGCCACGTTTCCTCGGGATATAGTGTGTATCAGAATCACGAGGAGAGCTGGCTGAAATTTAGCAGTCATGAGTTACAGCCCCAGAATAAATTTACTACATCTGTCCCAAATCTTGGGAATTTGTACCAGTGATTAGTCATGTGGAGATTCTCAGGGAGGAGATTTGCATAACCACACTTCCGGGTTTAGTGACCCGAAGCATCAGTGGATGTCACCCAATAAAGGAGCAGGGCGGTTCACAATGTACCCTGGGAGGACCCTGCTGAGTCCTTCCTGAGAAATGGCCCATGGACAGAGGAAGAGACGGCACTTATAGCCCAAGCATCCCCCAGCCACCCCCTGCCCCGGGTCCACCCTGTGCCCACATGGTGAGCTGTGAGAAGTTTGAGTGACAGGTGACTTGTCCATGGCTCCTCGGAGCCCTTAGGATCCTGCCCAAGGCGGACACTTGCGGGGTATCTGCCCATCCATCTGTGGCCACCTGAATCGCCTTCCTCTTTGCAGGTGAGGTTGGAATCCTCTGCAGCGCTCTCCAGAAAATAAAGTGATGCTACGGGCAGGACTCGGCTCCTATCCAAAAACTCTGAAAGGAAAACCTTAATTTGAAATAACAGCTTTAAAGTGTTTGGGGGGAACAAAATGGAGGATCAGCAAATAAGAAATCTGATCTGAAATGGTAGCATATTAATACCTCTGTTAGAAAATAATGGTGGAATTCCTGGAGTCCTCTTTGATTTAAAGATGATAATCTCGTACTCTCTGTTTGGTTAAAATAGCAGTCTGTTGCTTTTCATCAAGGTGAATTAAAATTTGGGAAATCCGCCTTCAAGTCTCTTTCGTTACCTGCCATGGTGAACTCCTCATGTAGCACATAGGACTAAATATAAAACAGAGAACTTTCATGGGAATTAAATCATTTTGGTTAATGTAAATCTTAATCTGCAAGATTCATTTTCTATTTCCATTAACTATGATCCCAGCTATTGTTGTTTTCATGCACATGTAAATTTCCTTTAATTTAGGAGCCCATTAAAATAGTTACAAGCATTAAAGTTTTATAGCATTACACAACACATGTTTGTATGTTTTATTATAATCCTAGGTACTTCTGTGTAAGGCATTAGAACTCCCCACTTGACCCCTACAATTTTGAATGTCATTTTCCAATAACTTGTGAAGTTTGCTTGGGGGCCACAGACATAACTGGCAGATATTCAGTAAATAGTGACTGAGAAAGAAGTGAATACATTATTAAATAGGAAACTCACTGGACAAGTGAGAATTTCATGTGCTAGGACAAAAATATTAGGAGTTACACAATTTTACATTTTGTAGAATTTTACAAAATTTTATGGGATGAAATAGTCTTCATGGCTTAGAAGTGCTTTAGGTGGTGTGTTACTGTTTTCCCATTTCTGAGACAAAAATGCCCAACTCCCAGAGTTAGAGGGGAAGGGTTATTTGACTTACACTTTGTAGAAGTTTTAGTTCCTGATCGGCTGGCTCCAAGGCTGGGGTGGCAAACGTGCACTGCAGAGGAGAAACCACGTGGCACCCAAGGTAGCAAGGGTAATGAGAGGATTTAACAGATCTTTCTGCTCTTTTACCTCATTCGGACAACCAGGATTGGGTGGTGCCAAGCTGACCACTTGCGTGGAGTAGTTGAGTGATCACACACCTGTAACTCCAGCATCACACATTCCAGATTCAACTACCTGTGAAAAAGAAAGTCCCCCTCCTCTGCATGAGTCTTTGGGGCACATCTAAGCCCAACCCATCACTTCTCATGATGGGAAAGAATAATCTGAGGCTGAATGTCCAACTGGGGCCTCATTGTGACAGTCAAAGCACACGAGGGTGGCTTTTGCTGATTGTGCAACTTGCACGAACATATAAATACCTGACATGCGGTGGGAGAGATTGTCGATGTCTCTAAAGCTATGAGTCGAAATTGTTATGCTACTTTACACCCTAGTTTGTAAACAGTTAAGTCTTAAGAAATTTGCATAGCATTTCTTCAAGCCTAGTTCTAAGACCGGTGGTGGCCTTATGAGCAGCAAATTCTAGCACTATCCCAGCTCTGCGCGGTGGTAAGACTCTCTGGGTAGGGTTCAGGCACCTGCATTTCAAGTACTCTAGAGGATTCTTTTTTAAAATTCATAGCCATATTTACTGGGTGTGTTGAGAAAATGTGACTTTGTCAGTCAGTCTGCTGCTTGCCAATGAGGTCATCTTGGATGGGCCAGTTCCACTCACTGGATCTTGGCTTCATTTACATAAAAAGAGAAACCATAAACCAGCATCCTTCCTGGCCTTAAAAATATGACTCAGATGTTTGTGTCTTTAAATAGATGTCACTAATCTACAGCAGAGGGAAAAGCACCTGCCCTAGTGGGCTAGCTGGTGGAAGGAATGATAATTTAGTCTGAATGTGTCCATGTTGCCTTGCTTTGAAGCTGTCCTTTGCCTAATGCCTTTACAGAGCCCATGACTTTACCATCAGAAATGGAGCCCTGCCTCTGGTGCTGCTCTAGACAGCAGCCGTCCTGCGAAGGAGCTCTCAGTGCCCCTTTGCTTTGCACTAGAAGCTCACTGTTGACTCTGGAGCTTGGGTATTATAGAGCATGTTAGACTGAGTATTGAGCAGTGACTCCTTTTAGCCCTACTGAAGATGTTTTGTGGTTTTGAAGCTAAACATTAAGGGTAAGGCATCGTTTCATAGAAAAAAAATTACATACTGAGTGGAAGGCGAACTTTGGACAAGGGGTATAAGTGTTGGAGATGTGTTGCACAGCATGATGACTCTGCACGACAAGGCACTCCACATGGGCTCATTGCCACAAGAGCCGATTTTAATGTTATCCCCACAAAAGGGATAAATGTGAGCTGATGGATATGTTAATTAGCTTGATTTAATTATTTCACATATATCAGCCTACCACACAATCCACTACAAAAGTCTACACATTTTGTCAGTTAAAATTTTAAAAATATGCTTCTCTGAGAAATGAATTTTTTAAGTTTCCAAGAAGAGAAAATGTGACTGAAAGAGCATATCATCTGTTTATTTTCCAGTATGACTATAGGAATAAAAGCAACAATTATCATGAACTGCAAGATTTATTTTTCCTTGGCTCATTCTAGGAAGCATGTGATGTCCAAAGGAGGAAAGAGGGTTGACACCTTTCAGGGGCTGTTAAAATTGGTATGACCTTTGGGTGCCTATGTTTTATTCTTCCCAGAAGAAATAAGTAGAAGAATATCTAATAAAGATATTCTTGGTTGTCTTTGAGGTTCTTTATTTCTGTCCTAACACAATATGAATTGGGCCAGTGCTTTTCTCTAGTTCTCTGTGCACAGAGAGAGCAGTGTCAGATGTGATTTTCACTCTTCCTGTGACAGCCTGGAGTTTACATTTAGAAAGGAAGAATTGGAAATGCATGTTCCTTTATGTCTTTGACTCTCTCCTACTTTTCTCTCTCTTCCTAGCTGTGGCTCTTCCTTTCTTTGAGAAAATCCTTCCCATCTCTGTAACCTTCATTTCCTTGACCTCTCAGAAGCTAGAAGAAAAGGCTGAGTTGCAGACTCCATCAGCAACGCCACAGATATGTGGCCCCTTTGCTAAGCCCAGCCCACTTTTCCTGGGGAGGACACGTGTTAACACTTCCCCAAGCATCTCCAGGCAGCTTTGTCTCCAGTAGAAGAAAATCTTTGCAAAGAGTAACTGTTGGCTCAGAAGACTTCTGAGCTGGCACAGCACTCAAACACCATGCTCCTTGCGGCTTCCAGCCCTGAATCCTGGCACTGGAAGAGCTCCATTTTCTAACAAAGTAAATCAAATTTTGGAATGAAGCAGGAGGAAGCAGAATTTTTCCCAAATTTTCCACTCCCAGAAAAGTACTTGGGAAAGCCAATGAGGCAGAAAGGTCTTTGCAAAATTTCTCTTGCAGAAAATAAAAGCAAAACAACAACAAAATCCCTGAAATTTTCAGTGCAAGAGCAGTTTGGAATTAAAAATAGAGGTTTTATGACTGGAAAGTGTCTCCAAAGACAAGGCGTTTGAGGCTGGGCGGGTGGAAAGAGAAACAGGGCCTGCGAAAAGGAGAGGCTCAGCACCGCGGACAGCGCCCCCGCCAGGCCCGCAGAAGCCAACCAGAAGCCGTGCTACGAACCCCTGCTTTTGCAGTGCTGGGGGTGAAATTAGGGTGTTGAACTTGCCGGACAGGTGCTATGCCTCTGCTCAACGTCCCAAGGGCATCACTTTATGCAACGAGTCAGCACCAGAAACCAGTACGGAGCGTGTGTACAAGCTGGAAACACACCTGCAAAGGGGATCTTGCTCACTGCAAACAACAGAATGGCAAAGTGTTATATTTACCCCCTCAAGGACAATGTCTGAGGTCTTGCTATGTGGACAGATGAAAGCCAAGTCCCACGTCATTATTTTGAGCTGTACAGACTCACCTGTTACAAGACATCACCTCTTTCAGTAGACTCCCTGCTTAGACACCAGTTTTCCCATCAGGCTGAACCAACTTAAATAAGACCCTTCATTGCCCTAAGTTTTGATTTCCTCATTTGTTGGAGGAAGAAAATGCCTGCCTCACAAGAATGTCGAAGTGATCAGATATTGTGTTTACAGTCGAATCTCACAATGTTAAGTGCTTTTTATTCTGATATAGGACATGGTTTTCCACAGTAACTGGCCGTTGTTAACCCAGTGATCTTGGACCAGCAGTGTGACCTCACCTGGCCTCTCCTTCCTGAGAGACAGCAGTTGTGAACGATCTCACTCAAAGCCTCTCTGGCTTCTATTTGAGTAAAATGTTCTTTAACATGTTTTAAGGAGTATGTTAGTTGACTACCCAGAGCCTGAAACTTTCAGTACAGGTTCTTTATACTGCATAAACTGTAATGTGTATGGTGCACATTGTACATGCTACACATATGTGAACCTCTTGTTCATAACATAGATATATGAAACTGGCATTAACTTAAAACTGAAACTGAATTCTAAAAAGGCCACTTTGGAGATTGAAATTTGAAAGTCCCACATGAAGAGTGCCATAGATTTTTCCTTTCCTCCCTCACCTTTATTTCTGACATCCACACATTGTTCATGGTTTTCATTTCCTCCTGGAGCGTTGATGTGACCCTCACTTCTCTAAACTGCATGGTGCTGCTTCCAGCTCAGAACACTTCCTATAGGTTTTATGAAATGACTAAGGTTAATTTTAAGAATGGATCATTCTCCGTGCTTCATTACTGAGAAATCAACATAGGAAAACACACCTTAATTTGCCCCTCAGATTTAGGGTTTCCTTGGGGAGCAAAGACTGAGCAGCTTCTTTGTATTCCCAGAGTGCAGGACATAGAGACCAACTTCTACGGGAAAGTGTCTGGCAGGCTGGTCAAGCATTTGACCTTCTGAGCAGCACCTGCAGAAGAAGCTAATGCAGGAGGCAGAAGGGGCAACTCAGTTTTTGCAAAATAGAGTGGACAAGTCAGACCCTTGGCACTGCAGCAAAGGGTGACAGGAAGCACCCTGCTCCCTGGGGAGAATTTGCTGCTCTTAAAGGACCAGAGAGCCAGAGTCTCTGGAATATGTTATCAATGTACAGTGTGATGGAAGAGGAAGAGGAAGTTCACCAGTACCTTTACTGTATTTCCTGTTTAATTCTGTAAGCATTTACTTGAGCACTTACTTCGTGCTCCCTGTAGGACCAGACCCATTGAAAGTGACTACTGCAAGACCTTGCCCATCGCTGCAGAGAGGTCTGTGGCCCATGCCCCGCCCCCACTGTGGCCTCCCCCTTTCCTCCCTGCTCAGAAGCACTCCAACACCAAAGGGGCCCCTGCCTCACACCAGGCCGAGCCCAGAATCAACTCAGATGGACCCACAGACAGTGCATTAAAGAGGCCCAGACCTCACTGTTTCTTAAATCCAGTCTCTAATGAACTCAAAGACCTCTGGACACAGAGACTGGAGCAGAGTGTTTTAACCTAATCCCAACTCGATCCGCCTTGGAGTTGCCACAAGCAACCTGGCTGCCAGGAATCTAGAGCAGGGCTGGAAGCCAATGCCCCGGTGCTCCCCGCTGTGTGCTACAGGGGCAGGGGCGGGTAAGAATGCCAAGGGCAGGGACAGGAAGGGAGGCATAAAAAGTCTTGTAACTTCTCAGAGAGAGGTGCCACTGAGTGGGCGCGTGCTTAGGACGAGGCTCTCCAACCTGGCTGTGCGCCCTCCCTGCCCTTAGCCTAAGTAATCGCGCTGCCCCGGGTCTTACCCACCCCCTGGCGATGCCGGCCAGGACCTCGTGGCCCCCAGTGAGGCTACCCCTGGGCGACGCTTCAGGGAGGAGCCCCGGTGTGGTGCCCGCTGGCCGGGCCTCGCCCTCCCTACCCACGTCCAGGTGTTTACTGGGCGGCTGGAGTCCAGCTCAACTGGTCAGAGACCCAGAGCAGAGGAAGCAGCGCTCCAGGAAGCCGAGGTTTGCACTTCCTGGGAGCTGGCCTCGTCCGCCATGTGTAGTACCGAAAACGACGGCCGGGAGGAGGTGGCTTTGCTTTTCTTGGGGTGGGGTGGGAGGACTTGCTGAAGACAAACCCAGTTCCGGAAGGAGAGGCGGCTGACATCGGGCGGGGCTTCACTCCCAAGGAGAGCGCGCACAGAGCCCGTGGAGGCTCGCGCAGGGCCGCTGAGGTTCCCGGGATGAGCGCGGTCCCGCCTCCTGCTGCTCCCCGCCCTCCGCCCTCCTGGCTCAGGCGGGCAGGCGCTTTCTGAACGCGCCCTCCTCCCGCTGCGACCGTCTCCACCACAGGGAATCTCCGCGCTTCCCACTCTTGCTTCCACACCTGCGGTCTCCATCAGGGGCGGAAAGAGCTGGGAGGGAGAGAGGGAGGGAAGGAGGGGTCCCAGGGCCAGGCGGGGTCTCCCCTTCTGTCGGGAAGGAAGGAGAGAGAACCTTTCGCTCCACTCGGGTCATTTCCCTGTTCCCTTCAGTGTCGGAGTGCAGCTCAGAAAGCTTCCCGTTTCTCCAAGAGGGTAGAAGCTTTCTAGTGAGCGGCGGGAGGGGGTTGGACTTCTCCTTCCCTGCTGGCAGTGGGCGGAAGCATAGTTCAGCTCATCAGGGCCACAGCCTGCAGGTGTCTGGACCCCGGGGACCCAGCAGAGACTCAGTTTGGTCGGCTCAGAGCCCCGAGCTGGCCTGGGAGCGCCGGAGCGCAAAGAAGGGGGAGGATGCCCCAGCTTTTGCTTGATTGTGTGTTACTGCGGGAGTGTCCTTACGGAGCCAGAGTGTAAAATGCTGCTGCATATGGGTGTCTGAATTCGAGTCAGAAGCAGGAAGTATTTGTGGAAGTCTGGGAATCTGAAAATGAAATGCCTAGTAAATCTTACTACTCTGTACAAGACAAGAAGGAAATTCCAGCCATCAGACATATTCGGGTAGGTGCTAACTGTTCTGAAATAATACAGGCTGGGGAACCAAAGGATACAACATACATTACCGTAGAGCTTTGGTATTCACAAATATTTGTTAATACATTCAAGATTTGCTTAGTTTGACAAAAATGGGCAAAAGGCAAAAATGAAAAAAGTATTTCCTATATTTTATCCACTGCCAATTCTATACTTTTAATGCAATATATTTACTGAAAATCCCTCAGCTTTAAATAACTACAATATTGGGGCCGGCGGGTTAGCTCAGTGGTTCTGGCACCTGCCTCACAAGCGCAAGGTCCTGAGTTCAATTCCCGGTAACCACATACATTGTTGGGCATGGAGACTCACACCCACCAACAATCAGTACTGCATATCACAGGGCGTCGTGGCTCACGCCTGTCATCCCAGCACTCGGGAGGCAGAGACAGGAGGATTGCTAAGTTCGAGGCTTGCCTGGGCTCCATAGTGAGCTCAGAGCCAGCCTGAACTACAAAGCGAGACCCTGTCTCAAAAAAAAAAAAAAACTACAATATTTACAAGGTGTTTAGAATCTGTCCCTTCACCCCACTCTCTTTCACACATACCCACACACATGGGCATAATTAAGGATAGATAGATAGATAGATAGATAGATAGATAGATAGATAGATAGATAGATATGGATATATATCTACATATATATATAAAATTTCTCTGGTTTGTACTGAATGCTAGTAAAGCAATGAATGTTTCCCCAACCCATGACCACAAAAGGGAAGCCCACTCTCCTCCCTCACGGCTGCTTTCCAGGAAATACATTTAATATTCTTCCTCCCATTTCCTCACACAGAGCTTATTGTCAAACTAGTAAATATTGTGAAACAAGCCAGATGTCCATTGGAAAGAGATCATTTAGGTAACATATAGTCAGGATAGGGCAGGGCTGTATGGGAGCTATACATAAAAAATACTGACGAAGCCTGGGGAGTTAGCTCAGCGGTTCTGGCACCTGCCTAGCAAGAGCAAGATCCTGAGTTTGATTCTCGGTAACCACATTCCACAATATCGGGCATGGTGTCTTATGCCCACCAGCAGTCAGTACCACACACCACAGTGATGGGTGTGGTGGCTCACGCCTGTAATCCCAGCACTTGGGAAGCAGAGGCAGGAGGATTGCTGTGAGTTCAAGGCTGGCCTGGGGTCCATAGTGAGCTCAGGGTCAGCCTGAACTACAAAGTGAGACCCTCTGTCAAAAAAAAAAAAATACTGACTAGGGAAGTCTAGGATGAACTTCTAAGGAACAATTATGACTTTTATTTTTTAAAAAGTGTGTTAATAATGTATATGGTACACACATGCACACACATCGTTCTGTGATTATAGAGGAAAAAAGACGAGTGGGCGTGGATACTGACAAATGTCACTGTTAGCACTTGAAAAGAGGGGGGAGATTTTTCTCACCTTTATCTGCCAAGTTGTTTGCTGTGATTTGAAAATAATCAATCTCCATTAAAATTCATGCTCATGGTTGCCCCCTCTGTGAGATGTTCAGTGGTGGGACTGGGTGGATGCTCTGAGGGCAGGTGGCCCGCCCGTGGGAGGGTCTGTCCTGGCCCCGGGCCACCGCCAGCTGGGAGAGCTGGTGCACAGATGTCTGGTGTGCTGCCCCTGCTGCCCCCGGATGTGGCCACCACTTCTCGTGTCCTTGGCCTGCACCAGCCCGCACCAGCCTGCACCAGAGCCTACACCACAGCTCACACCAGCCTGCACCAAACTCACACCGGCCTGCACCAGAACTCACACCAGCCTGCACCAGTACTCACACCAGCCTGCACAAGAGCTCACACCAGCCCGTACCAGAGCTCACACCAGCCTGCACAAGAGCTCACACCAGCCCACATCAGTCCACACCAGAGCCTGCACCAGAGCCCACACCAGAGCCCACACCAGCCCGCACCAAAGCTCACACCAGCCCACACCACAGCTCACACCAGCCTGCACCAGAGCTCACACCAGCCTGCAACAGAGCCCGCACCAGCCCGCACAAGAGCTCACACCAGCCCACACCAGAGCCCGCACCAGAGCTCACAGCAGCCCGCACCAGCCCACACCAGAACTCACACCAGCCTGCACCAGAGCCCACACCA
>PVIC010038176.1:0-17725 GCA_004025085.1 Thryonomys swinderianus | reverse complement strand
ATTTATAACAGCTTCTTAAGAATTCAGTTCTTACCTATTCATGCACTGTGCTCAGACATGGCATATGTGAAAAGTACTATAGTAGATGTGCCAAAGTATAATGCCAGGGTGATAGAAATGAAGCATATATAAAATTTATGAACCAGTTCGACCCCCAGTACCTCCCCCAAAAATTATGAACAAGAAACAGAAGCACGAATCATAATTTTTGTTTTGTTTTTGTCTGTTTTTTGTGATAATAGGAATTGAGCCCAGAGTCTCAAATATCCTAGGCAAGAACTCTGTTACTGAGCTACATTCATCCAAGCCCTTTTAAATTTTTATTTTGAGCCAGGGACACACTATTTGTGCAGGTTGACCTCAAACTCCAGATGCTACTGCCTCAGCCTCCCAAGTGGTGGCATGACAGGTGAGCATCACTGCGCCAGCTAAGTCTTTTGTACATCTGTCCAAATGAGAGTTACAAACTAAATAGCAACTGATGGTTATGTTTAATGATAATAAAGAAAAATGAGGAGAAAGAATTTTTTGAGACTACAGCAATTGTGGGTGTATGCGTGGGAAGCACTTATATGAGTCACTATTAGTATTTGTCATTTCAAAAGGTAATGCCTAAAGCCTTCCTACATCAGAGACTGTGAAAAGCTGAACAACAACAAAATAAGGGAGAGCAGTTGAACAAAACTTTTTTAAATAAAAAAAATTAAAACTGAATGATTTTTAAATTATATAAATTTAGCAAGTCTTTTGAGGGAAGAAGTTGAAATTAGTATACCTTAAGATTCAGAGTTCCTGACAATAAAAAGCATATTTTTTTCTAAGTTTACTTTTTACAATAAAAAAAGCCTTAAATATATAGAAGAGTACAAAGATTAGTTTAATGACCACCTATACCCATCAACAGATTTGACAAATGTTGCTGTTTGCTTTATTCTACTGTCACGTTTCTTATTTTTACAATGGCAGCCACTTGCAGGCACTCCTAGAGTAGGCTTGAAGTATATGTGCATTTCATATTTGCAGTTTGAACCCCAGTTGCTTGGGACACGTGCTTGTCTTAATTTTTCTTTGACACAAATGGTAAATGCTTGGGCTGGAAAGCTGGAGGATCAGGCTAGTGAATGGCTGAGTGAGTCAAGCATTAACCCTGTTTCTCTAATACCATACAACCTGGTCTTCTTTGCTCCAGGCTACATACAAAGCAACATCCCAGAAGGGACAGTACTGATCGCCTGTAAAACAAATCTGAAAAAGGCTCTCAACAGAACTCCAGCTGTAGGCACTAAGGGTAGAAGTGAGCAGACAGTGAAGTCAAAGAGACCCACAATTCTTTGCAAACAACAGTACTAATCATGTTAAGTCTTAAATAGAGTCCACCCTTTCTCTAGGGAACCAGTTGAAATATCCTGACTTGGAATAGTCTTCCTGTCCTCGAGGCCTCACATGATGCCTCCCATGTGGCATCATGGTGGCACATGGATTCCCACATGGCATAAGAACTGTGCCTATGCAGGGCTCCGAACCCACACTCTTCTCTCCCTTCCCATGTTAAACTTCTGGGCTACTTAAGCACTCTAAGCATGGGTATGAACTGCCCAGAACCCTCCCTGTAACTGCAGATCAGTGTGACATTCTTGTGCATCCTCTCCTTCCCCTGTCTCTAGGATCAGCATTTACCCAGGGAGTACAGCCACCCAAACCACATGCCCGATGGCGCCGACAATGAGGAATGTCTCACCATCTCTTCAAAACTCAGAACGAGGGATGCTGAATACAGATGTTGCACATTAACACTGTTAGTTTGAAATTAAGTTAAGAATAACCCAGTGATGTGGGAAAAGAAAACACAACCTCTAATACCAAAGAGAACCACATCCAAATTTGGTCCTGTAGAAATGCTCAAGCCAGGCATGGTGGTTCACGCCTGTTATCCCAGCACTAGGGAGACAGAGGCAGGAAGATTGCCATGAGTATAAGGCTAGCCTGAGCTACATAGTGAGTTCAAGGCCAGCCTGAACTACAAAGTAAGACGCTGTCTCAAAAAACTAAAAAAGAAAGAAAGAAATGCTCAAACTCAGTTTCCTAATCTAAAAACAGAGTGTTGTTTTGTATTGAAAATGAAAACATATTTAAATTGTGTAGCACAGTGCCTAGAACCAAAGGTGAGGGGTTCTCACATTTGTGAATATCTTTAAATATACAACTGGCCAAACATAATGGCACACACCTGTAATCCCAGCACTCTGGAAGCTGAGGCAGGAAGATGGCAAGTTCAAGCACCATCTGGGCAACTCAGTGATGTAGTGACAGCTTGCCTTAAAATAAAAAATAAAAAGGGCTGGGAGGTGGCTTTAAGACACTTTCTTTAAAGGAAATGTCCTGAAATATTACGGGAAAAGTAGGCTAGAAACTTGAGGAGGTGGTGTCCTGCATCACTGCTTGGCTAAGTGATGCTGCCAAGTCTCTGCTCTAGGATGAGTTCTAGGTTCCTACCCCATGAACTGGGAACAATCTACGGTGGTAACAGCTTCCATGTTGGCCCTGATGATGCTTATCTCCTCACTGTATTTACATCCGCGTATCATCAACTCCCCACGAAGTGTGGATGAAACTTACTGACTCATTTATAATCATCAGAATGCAATACAAAGGAAGAGATGCCCCTTTTGAATTAGGTTACAAAAAGATGGCAGCTTCCAAAGGACAGGCTGCATTGCTTACTCCGGGATCGCCTCTCTTGGGGAAAGTGAGTTGCAGCATGGAGAGAACTGTGTGACTAGGGAGGAGATCTGCCAGAGGGCACGCAGAGGAGCAGAGGCACACAAGTGCCCCAGGCAGCCTCCCCGGGTGATGAGGCCGCAGTCCCGGTTAGCAGTCTGTCTGCAACCTCACGAGAGCTCCAGAAGCAGCACCTCAACTGGACTTCCAGCCTCTAAAACCACGAGTGATGAATATGCCTTTTTAGTACAATATTTAAGTTATAAAACTCGGCTACGCAGTGGTTCCTGATACACCAAAACCGACATGACAAATGCTCATTTTCAGCCACTTGGTCCCAGGGTCATTCATTATGAAGCAATGGATAAGTAACACATTCATCTCACTTAATTCACAAAAGAAGCTATGTTTATACTTATGCTATATGTTTAAATATGGGTTATAATATCAGAGTTTATAATTCATTAAAAATATACAACAGGAAAATGTGTCTTTTAAATAATTTTTTGGCAATGTGTGCTTTTCCCAATATATACAAGTGAAAGTTATTTTAAAGGGAATTAATTATACAAGTCAATATTTAAAACTGGACTTTTTAAGAAACATACTTACGAGGTCACAGTTATAGAGGGGCTGACATATTTTTTCCAGGGTGTACAAATATTTGACATTATCTTTTGACTCATTTGCTGTATCTGTGATTCTTGCATCCAAATCACGCCAATTCTAAATGAAAATATGTACAAGAATTCCATTAAAAATCTAAACATATCTGAGTGGTATGGTTTATTCAAGGAAGTCAGGCTGTGAGCCCAGTGTGGTGGTGCTTCCCTGCAATCCTAGCACAATGGGAGGCTGTGGAAGGCAGGAGAATCACATGCCCACCCTGAGTTACTTAGCAACCCTGCCTTAAAATTTAAAAGTTTTAAAAAGAGTTGAGGTTATAGATCAGTGTGAAGGTCCTAAGTTCAAATCCCAATGTTGCAGGAAGGAAGGCAGAAAGGAAGGGCAGGAGGGAGAGAGGGAAGGAAGTAAGGAAAAGGTAAGAGGGAGAAATTCAAGCTGATGTCCCTAATCAAACATATTCTAAAGCAGTACATATGAGTGATTAACATGTTTTTTATTATACTATTTAAATTACTGTAACTGGAATTACTTCCTTTGTAACTAATACCTTGTCTGGAAGCTTGACCTGACCTCACTTCACTAGTTATATGTGACATCATATCGTTCTGGGTCTTTAAAAATGAGTCAAGTTATTAAAACAGAACATTATTCCAAGAAAGTATCCTTAATAGCAAACTGAACTCAATGTGAAGTCAACAACTTCTTGCAAATGATCATCACATGGCCTCTGCTTAGCTAATTCTAACTATGAAAAGTTCTTCCTCACTTTGATAAGAGGTCTTCTGCCCTCTAAATGTGATTTGTCCCCAGGAACACACTTATTCATTCACTGTAATGGCACTGAGATGGTGAGGCCTTTAAAAGAGATGACTGTGGGCCAGAGATTTAGCTCAGTGGTTCCAGTGCCTGCCTAGCAAGTGCAAGGTTTCTGGTTCAATCCCCAGTAACCACATACAACAATGCTGGGCATGGTGACTCACACTCACCAGCAGTAAGTACTACACACCACAGTGTCAGGCATGGTGGCTCGTGCCTCTCATCCTAGCACTCGGGAGGCAGAGGGAGGAGGATTGCTGAGTTTGAGGACTGCCTGGGCTACACAGTGAGCTCAGGGACAGCCTGAACTACAAAGCAAGACCCTGTCTCAAAATAAATAAGTAAATAAAAATTTAAAAAATAAGAATGATCTCTTTTTTAATACCCTGCAGTTGTACTGTCAAAATTTGTGCACAAAATAATAAAAAAATAAATCTTCATAATTCTGACATACTCAGAGGCAGTTCAATTATGTAAAACAAAATGGAATAGTAATCACTAGAAACTAGAAAGGGCAGGAAAGAGAAGAAAGAAATAAGTTCAATAAAGGGCACTAAACCACAATTAGGAGGAATTCTGAGTTTTCTACAGTGCCATAGGGTAACAATTAATTAAAATCATACATGTCAAAATGACTACAAAATTCCCCATACATAAAATTTGTTAATTTTTGAAGTGATAGAAATGATTTTTACAATGATTTGATGATTACACATGTACTGAATACCCATAATGTACCCCATAAAGATATGCAACTAATATACCTCAATAAAAATTATTTGTTTACGGGTTTTTTGTACCAGGGATTAAACTTGGTACCAGGGACCTTGCCTTTGCCAGGCAGGCACCAGAAAGAACCTCTGAGCTACATTAAATCCCCAACCAAAAATTGTTTTTAAAGAAGCAGGTCAACAGGGGTGATTTTTCTAGACAGTTATTCTAAAGCATATATGCCAAGCTTTAAAATAAAGTGACTTTTACCTTGAGCAGTTTGGAGTGGGCAACATTTAGCACATTAATGACAGCTTTACACGCTGGCCCTTTAATCTGCTCAATGATATAGTTGAATTTGGCTGACATACGTTTCCAGTGTTCCAATTCAGTGAGTGGACCAGAATCATCAGCTTCTTTTCTCATCTGCTCACTCTCAATAAGTACCTACAATTTTTAAAAATATATAATATAGAAATGGTACATTCTTCTTTGGTAAAACCTCACTGCATCTTTTCAAAGAAAACTAAAAGCATAAACAATATTTGATAGTGGATAGTATTTTAAAATTATCAGGAAATGAAGTACAGAGAGGAACTCTTCAATAAGCAGCATCTATCAAAAAAATTCCAACAAACATACTTACCAGTGAAATGTTTTTAAATATCACTTTAAAACCAAACCTATGACAAATTTGACACTATTACCACCCACTTCTATTCCATGTGGTAAAGGAGATCTCAGAACAAAATAAGTACTGTAAACACAAAGTATACAGATTGGAAATTTTTTAAAACCTGGAATATTCATCTATGGTATGGTTGATCATACCTTTAAAATTTAGGAATATCTAAAACTAAAATTAAAGGTGAACAATTCAGTAAGATTGCTGAAACAGTAGCATTTCTTCATAAGCTATCTAACAATCTCAAGTGTTATTTCCAAAAAGATATCATTTGCAGTGGCAACCCTAAATGATGATATGTAGAAGTCAATCTAACTAAAAATATGGAAGATCTTTCAGGGGAAATAAGAACACTGACTTTAAGCACACAAAAGAAGACCTAAGTAAATCAGAGACATACCATATTCATGGACGGAGACTTTAATAGTAGAAAGAAGCCAATTTTTCTAAATTAATGTATACATTCAGTAAACTCCTAATTAAAATGTGAACAATTTTTCACACAATCTGACAAATTGATCTTCAAATATGGAGGATCAACTCACTAGAAATAATCAATGCAATTTTAAAGAAGAACAGAAAAGAAACATGCACGCCAAACTTCGAATTTGGTACAATTTTTTTTACAAATCGGCAAAAATTAAAGCAGCATGGTATGACTACAAAAAATAATTATAGCAGTGGAATAAACAAAGAGGTCTAAAATCTTGGCATGACAGGGTGATATTATAATTATTTTAGGACAAATGAACTGTTAATAAGCAATTTAACAGAAGATAATAAATAGCCATGATTAGCTTCTATATGAAAAAGACCAAATTGGACCCTTGCTTCACATTGTACACATATGTACACACAAGCAATGTTTCTAGATGGATTAAAAATCTGTCAAAAATAAAATGGAAAAACTTCTGTAAGAAAATCCAAAAGTAAAGTAAAATCATTTTATAAAGTATAAAATTAAATAGCGATTGTCAAGATAACTTTAGGTCACCACTAGAGGGAAGAAAAGTGATTTAAAACTGGGAAAAGGAAGCAGGCATAAGGGTTTTTTTTTTTTGACTAGACATTAAGTACACTATTTTGCTCTTCATAGGGAAGAGTGTTCTATTTTGTAACAAAGGTTACAAAGGTATTCATTTAACAACAATGTGTTTCTTTTATTATATTTTTGTGTTGTTCTCTATTCAAATAAATACTTAGGAGAATGTTTTCATAATTCTAAAATAGGACAGGTTTCCCTAAATAAAATACAAAAAGCACAAAACTACTCACTACGAACAGATAAATTGAGGCTAGGTTACTGTCAATAATTAATACATTTAACTACACTAAAATTTTAAATTTCTAAAGACTTCATGCCAAATGAAGAGACAACTAAATGGGAACCAGCAAAGGATTAACATCTGGAAAATATTTAAACTCCAACAAATAAATAGCATCAAGTAATTTAAAAAACTAGGGATGTGAACAAGAAATTCATAAAGACGAAACCTTTAAACATGTCCCCACTTCAACAGTATTCATTCAATGCAGAGTAAATCAAGATACCACTTCACAGCTAGGCATGGTGTTGCACCCCTGAAATCCCAGCACTATGTGCAGCCAATGCAGAAGCATCTCAAGTTCAAGCTCAGTCCAGGCAATTTAACAACTTGGAGAGAACTTATCTCAAACTAAAAATTTTAAAAAGGGCTGGATGGTGAAGAAAAAGAAAAAAGTTCAGTGTGAAGACCCTGGATTAAACCCCCAAAACCATAAAGTAAAGATAAAATTTCACATTGAATACACTGTCAAAAATTACAACTTTGGCCGGGCAAGGTGGCTCACACCTGTAATCCCAGTACTCAGGAGGCAGAGGCAGGAGGATTGCTGAGTTCAAGGCTTGCCTGGGCTACACAGTGATCTGAGGGCCAGCCTGAACTAAAAAGTGAGACCCTGTCTCAAAAAAAAAAAAAAAATTACAACTCTGGGGCTGGAGATTTAGACCAGTGGTTCCGGCGCCTGACTAGCTAGTGCTAGGTTACTGCTTCGATCTCCGATAACCACATACAACAATACCAGGCATGGTGACTCATGCCGACCAACAATCAGTACCACATTCCACAGTGCCGAGCATGGTGACTCACACCTGTAATCCCAGTACTCGGGAGGCAAAGGCAAGGAGGATTGCTGAATTCCAGGCTTGCCTGGGCTACAAAGGCCAGGCTGAACTACAAAGCCAGACCCTGTCTCAAAAAAAAGAAATTACAATTCTGGGCCATGGATGTGGCCCAGAGGAACTACGCCTGGCTGGCAAACACAAGGTCTTGAGTTCAATCCCCAGAACCACAAAAAAAATTTTAAAAATAAAAATCTTACAAATCTGGGCCGGAGATTTAGCTCAGTGGTTCCGGCGCCTGCCTCACAAGTGCAAGGTCCTGAGTTTGATCCCGGTAACCACATACAATGCTGGTCATGGTGACTCACGCCCACCAGCAATCAATTACAAACCACAGTGCTGGGCATGGTGGCTCACGCCTGTAATCCCAGCACTTAGGAGGCAGAGGCAGGAGGATTGCTGAGTTCGAGGCTTGTCTGGGCTACATAGTGAGCTCAGGGCCAGCCTGAACTACAAAGCAAGACCCTGTCTCAAAGACAAAAAAAAATCTTACAAATCTGACAATTCCAGGTGTAATAAAAAATTTAAACAAGAATTTCTACATGCTTCTATAAATATAAATTTGTATCATCCACTATTCAGACTGCTTTGTAATACCCAATAAAAGATCTAAGTACAAACACTCCCAGGAATTCCACTGAGCATCTCCTGAATGTATGTAAAGAAGTCCCAAACAAAGATATTACTGAATACATATTACTGTTGTTTGTGATAGCAAGAGTAGTACGGACTGTTTTTCTGAGGGCATGAATGAATATACTTCTCTGTCTCATTAAAGAAAGGATATCAGATGTAATTTAATGCCTCCTAAATGTCCTAAAGTATATAATAAAATGGGATTTCTTTAGAGGCAGACAACAGTGAAATGAATAAATTGGATTTATTTCTACCAACATGGAAAGATTAAAAAAATGTTAAGGGGGCACGTAGCTTTGAATGATAGGTATTACTCCCCAGTGTGATGATATTATGGTTATGGAACTTTGGGAGAAATTAGATTTCTGCCCTCGTGAAAGAGATTCATTCCCTTGTAAATGAGATCCCAGAGAGCTGCCTTACCTCTTCCACCATGTGTTTTAGCAAGAAACTGCTGTCCATTAACCAAGAAGCCAGGCCTCACCAGACACTGAATCTTGTCTGGCAACACAGTGGAAGCCATATAAGTTCCCTGCTGGGCAATTAACTGCCAGTTTTAATTACCCAGTGATACTGAAACAAATTCTGTGCCCAGTGCTTTGGTAGGGCTTCCAAAGCCCCATTGCATTTCCTGGCATTGTTCTAAAAAGGGTAAAACCAGAATGCTTTCCTCAACTTCCTGTTTTTTTCTCCCCAAACCCTTACTTAACTCAAGATTTTCTTCTGTAGTTGAACTAACCTATCCTCATGAACTACACATTCAAGAGTCAGTTCCTAGAGTCCTCTTTCTTAGGAAAATTAGTGTATATAATAATGGGTTTGTTTGCTTGTTTTCTGCATTATTTGTAGTATAAGTTTGAGACTCTCATAACTTTGACATACAGTCCATTCCTGCTATTGTTTTTCTTACTACTAGAGAGCTACAGATTTACCACTGTAATGCTGATAAGAATGCCCTTAGTCTGAACCTCTCTGATAACACAGGCCCTTAGTCTGAACCTCTCTGATAACACAGTCCTTCCCCCCTCTCTTATGAAGAATAAAGACAATAAACACATTTTGGGGGATAAATGCTAGCTCTTTCTGATGCCTCATTATTTCTCAATCTGTACTGGTTAGTTTCCTCCTTATAATGAGAACTACCTTAAAAGTGTTTTTTTGTTTTTTGTGCTTTTTGGAGATAGGGTCTCACTTTATAGTTCAGGCTGGCCCTGAGCTCACTATGAACCCCAGACAAGCCTCAAACTCAGCAATCCTCCTGTCTCTGCCTCCTGAGTGCTGGGATTACAGGCGTGAGTCACGGCACTATGGTGTGTGGTATTGATTGCTGGTGGGAGTGAGTCACCACACCCAGTATTGTATGTGGTTTCTGGGGACTGAACTCAGGACCTTGTGCTTGCGAGGCAGGTGCCAGAACCACTGAGCTAAATCTCTGGCTCAAAAGTGGTATTTTTTTGTACCAGGGATTAAACTCAAAACCTTGTGCTTATGGGGCTGGCACAGTTAAAACTGATTTTTAAGGGGTCCACAGAAAATAATTTTGCTCTAGAGCCAAGAACAGGATGAATTTCAAAACAAAAATGCTTTTAGGGACCCAATGCAAAGGTGAGAGAATGCCCATGAAACTGTGTGGGCAGGTAAAACTACATGAATGAACTCACCTGTTCAATCTGCTTGTACCATATCATCAATACCTCCTCCAGCCGGTGAACAGTTTCTGAATTGCCAGCTGCAGCTGTCACTTCTTCAAAAGTTTGCAGTCTAGAAAAATCAACATTGTCTATCTTCTTTAACATCATTGTCCCCTCAATACTTATTCTAGCACCTAACGGGGAAAGTAATATTAAGAAAAGAAGTGTTTAATCTCAATGTGTTAAATGCCAATTACATGCTTTCAAGTTGTATTTACTGCAAACATAAAAGCTCTTTTACTTTGTAGAAATACAGTCCTAATTGATTACACTGTGACTTGATTTGTAAATAAAACTGTGTATTTTGCCATGTTAAATAATAAAAGCAGATTTTTAAAACAGTTCATAAGACAGCATGTATTTATAAATATGGTAGTATTACTCATTAAGAATTAGGAAGATATTTTTCCTGCTGTAATGGAAAAATTATTTTTTGAAAACACATTTTATTCCTACCAAGATCCTCAGAAATGAGAGGAATCTCTCATACCTTATCTCTAGGTTTCATAATTACTATGTTAACATCTTCCTATAAGGTAGAATTTTTTCTCTAAAGAAATTTTAATAACCTATCTTACAGCTAATCTGCTCATTTTTATTAGTTTGCTAGACATTAAATGCTATACTTACCATCTAAAAATGAAAGGTATCTGCTGATGGTTTCAGTGAAAATACGTTTTTCACATTCTCCTTGCTTGGACTGGTTTAAAGCACCCCAATTGTTGGTTGCAAGAATAGCTGGTAGAAATATATTTGCCAACATATTCCTGATCCCATTTAAGAGGCCATCTGATGCATCCAAAACAGTGAACAGTACATCCTAAAAGGGTGATGTTCAAATGTTTTATATGCTAATTCCATTAATGAAATGGAAATCATGAGCTATTTTTCACTGCAACAGACAACGTATTTTACAGCTTATTAGAAAAACTGAAGTGGTTATAAATATCAGAACCCTAAAATTAACAAGCTTATATATTCTGCCTCATTTTAACCATGATGTTACCTCATCATGGAGATGCTTTTTCCTGGAGGCTTTAACTTCTGCCTAGGGTCCATGGATTGGACCCTATACTGGATAAGGAGAATTAAATTGAGCCTCTCATAGGAAGAAGTCCTCACGCAAGAGGCACCCTGTCCATGAAAACTCTTCAGGGCCAAGGAACAAGCCATGTCCCTAAAACTAGCCCTCTGTCCAGAATTTCAGACAGACAGAAAAAATGATCAGCCACAAGAAATGAAAAGCCCACTGAAGCCAACAGGAATAGACAATGACTTTCTGAACAGAATACATGAGAAATGATACTAAGAATCAATGAATGAGATCTTAGTAAATTAAGCTTTTGCACAGCAAAGGAAACAAACAATAAAGACACAATCTACAAGAGGGAAAAACAAATTTTGTTAGGTATTCCACAGACAGAATTAACATCAAAAATATATAAAGAACTAAACAAAAATTAAATCTCTGGGGGGAAAAAAAGACCCAATCAACTAAAAGGAACAGACATTTCTCAGAAGTACAAATTGCCAGTAAATACATGACAAAATGCTCACCACTGTCCATCAGAGAAAAGCAATTTAAACCTGAGATACCATCTTACTCTAGAAAGAATGTATATCATCCAAGTAATAATAATAATAACAAAAAGTGGTGAGGATGTGGGCAAAAAGGATAACAATAATTCTACTGAGTTATTGGTAAGAATGTGAACTAGTACCACTGTTATGGATGTCACTGTGGGGATTCCTCAAGAAGTAACTATAGAAACCCTATCTGACACAGCTATCCTCCTTCTAGGTATCTTCACAGAAAGGGTTAAAATCATTCATAGATAATATCTAATTGGACAAAGGAACAATCAGAGCAAATTGTTTCAAGTATGGAGTAAGCAACCTTCTAAAAGATCTTAATAGTAGCATAGGGGGGTAGTATAGAGAATAATTTTTCAAAACTAGACTTAGAATTATTCATTTTTAAATATTCCCTACTCTTCCAGAGTAGATGTCCGCCATGTCTGTTCTTTCTCTTTCTCCTTTTCCTACCTCCAAATAAATTGTTCTTTTATTTAAAAAAATAAAAACTCAGCTTAAAGAACCTCTTCTTCATTTAAACTATGCGTCCATATAACTAAAATAAAACAAAAACTACATTATGAGAAAAGGATTAAATTGTAGACAAATTGAAAAGAGAGTTAGTAAAATGGAAGACAGATTGACAGAAATGTCCACACATAGAGATATTGTGGTGAAACAGGATTTCAAAGACAGAGAAGAAAGGAAGCAGAAGCAAACAGGACAGATTACCTATGAAAGACCTTAATAGAAAAGTCTCACCAGCCTCAAAAGATGCAATGAAGTATCTCCAAGGAGCAGGAGAAAATTACTGCAAACTTAGAATCCCACCCAAGCTAAACAACTTTTCTTTAAGCAATCCTTTCCTATAACAGAAAACAAGCTAAATTAGACTGGATTCCAGTTATGTTCCCAATATAAAATGTATTAAGACTCTCTAATAATAATAAAGCAAACTAGTCTTTGTTGAGAGCCTACAGTACACCAGGCATTATAATAAGAATTTATTGTAAGGGATGGTGGTGAATGCCTGTAATCCCAGCAGGAGAAATGCCATGAGTTCAGGGGTGGAGGGCACTACATACTAAGTTCAAGTCCAGCGTAAATCCCATAGCGAGACCCCATTTCAAAAAGAAAAAGAAAATAAATTTATATTATCACTTGAAAGTCTGACAACAATCTTGTAAGGTAGGTATTGTTATTCCAAATTTTAAAACATTCTAAGAATTACCCAAGTCTTTTATTTTCCCCCAAGTCTTAGAAAAGATAATCAACATGCCAGAGAAGACACACTGCTATTCACTAATGAAGCTAGAGGTAAATTTGCCTCTAAGATTCTTACTTTCTCCATCCTGCCTTCTCACAATTACATTAGTAATGTACTAGATCCAGATCAACTTTCTCTTCTGCTTACACAATTATGAAAAAGAGTTAAAAAATTGAGGGAAGAAGAGTTTAACCAACATTTAAAATTGTGTGGACAGAATTGCGTGTGTTCCTAGTGAATAGAAGAATATTATTTGTACACCATCTAGAAGAAATGGAATTTTCATGAATTTTAAAAGGCAGTCTCTAAAGGATAAATATAGCTAAGTTCTATTACAGATAATTTTTTAGATTATTTGAATATATGAATACATTATTTTCTTGGAACCTAATTTAGTCTGATACATAGAAAAGGAGACCAAAGTAAACTGAAAGTTGACTATGAAAAGATATCAATGTTTAAATATTTGGAAAAAAATTCAGCATACCTCATGAATACTTTTAGGATTTATAGAAACATCATTATGACAGCGAACAAAAAACACACACAATCCTTTTAGTTTCTCTGGGGCAGCATCATCTATATACAATCTCATCATTTTTGCTCCTTTGCCTGCTCCATGAATAACTCGACCACATTCTAGAAGCAAAAGAAAAGAATTCAGCATATGATCACATAACTAATCAGATATAACAAATTAACAACTACTCTTATACCATAGTTTGGTGTTTAAGATGTTTTTCACATGCTTGTGGAATACATTGTTTTGTCTACCAACAGATGCCAACAATTCCATTTTTTTTTTTTCCAGAACTAGGGACTAAATCCAGGGGCCTTCTCACTGACCTACATCCCCAGACCTTTTTTAATTTTTGAGACAGTCATTCAGTTGCCAAGGATGAGTTCAAACTTGTGGAGGCTGAGGTAAAAGGATTGCAAGTTTCATTCCAAGCAATGCAACTTAGTAATTTAGCAAGAGTTTGTCTCAATAGAAAAATAAATAGATAGGGCCAGGGATTTAGCTCAGTGGTCCCATCGTCTGCCTTGCAAGCACAAGGTCCCAAATTTGATTCCCAGTACCACATACCACAATGCTAGACGTGGTGACTCACACCCACCAGCAATCAGTACCACACACCACAGTGCCAGGCATGGTGGCTCAAACTTGTAATCCTAGCACTCGGAAGGCAGAGGCAGGAAGATTGCTCTGAGTTCGAGGATTGCCTAGGCTACACAGTGAGCTCAGGGCCAGCCTGAACTACAAAGCGAGACCCTGTCTCAAAAACCAACACAAACAAACAAAAAAGAATTCTTCCTAAAATTCCTTCCTAATTACATAGATTTGGTTTCAATGGTATTTATATAGGCATTGTTCCAAGGAGCCAAAACTTGTAAACAACTTAAATTACAAAAGGAAATCACTTTTGAAAAGTTTATTCACTTCAACCTGAGGAAGTAAGAGTACAACTGTTAAAAAGTTAATTGCAGAAATATATCTATTGACATGGAGAACGCAGTATGATCAAATTTTAAAAGCCACTGCAGAATAATGTGTAGTACTGATCCCATTTTTATAAAATCCATATATACACCAAGAATTTTAAAAGGATACTCATCAAGGAGTTAACAGAGGTAGCCTGTGGATGATTTTTATTTTTCTCCTCATTGTAGACTTTTTTTTTTTTTTTTTTTTTTTTTTTTTTTTTTTTTTTTTTTTTTTTTGAGACAGGGTCTCACTTTGTAGTTCAGGCTGGCTCTGAGCTCACTACGTAGTCCAGGCAAGCCTCGAACTCAGCAATCCTCCTGCCTCTGCCTCCTGAGTGCTGGGATTACAGGCGTGAGCCACCACACCCGGCTCATTGTAGACTTTTTATCTTTCTACGGTTTTCTGCTATTATTTTCATCTTTAACAAATTATAAAAATATGGCCACATCATAATCTCCCCATAAGAATCGTGAGAATCAGAAAACTCACCAAGTAGATCTAATTACTAATTATTGAACTATATATTTTGTTGAAGAAGCAAGATTTAAGGTTATCCCCTCAGAATCTGAAAGGAACTGGATCCAGGACCTCCAAGGATACAAAAATCCATGGATGCTCAAAGGCCTTATATAAAATAGCATAGTATTGCCTGTAATCCCAGCACTCGGGAGGCAGAGACAGGAGGATTGCTGAGTTCGCGGCGGCTTGCCTGGGCACCATAGTGAGCTCAGGGCCAGCCTGAACTACAAAGCGAGACCCTGCCTCAAAAAAAAAAAAAATTAAAAAAAGCATAGTATTTACATATAACCTACTCACAGCTCTCTTAAATCATGTCTAGATTACTTATAATACCTAACACAATGTGAACACTATGTAAATAACTGTCACTGTGTATTACTTAAAGAATGCTGGGGCTGAGGATTTAGCTCAGTGGTTCTGGTGTCTGCCTTGCAAGCAAAAGGTTCCGAGTTTGATCCCCGGTACCACATACCACAATGTCAGGCGTGGTGGCTCACACCTGTAATCCCAGCAAGCAATATCTCACACCGCATTGCCAGGTGTGGTGGCTCATCCCTATAATTCCAGCACTCGGGAGGCAGAGGCAGGAGGATTGCTGTGAGTTTGAGGCTTGCCTAGGCTACATAATGAGCTCAGGGCCAGCCTGAAATTCAAAGTGAGAGTCTGTCTCAAAAAAAAAAAAAAAAAAAAAGAATGCTTAACAGGAAAAGTCTGTCCCCCATTAGTTGAATCTATGATGCAAAACCCTCAAACATGAAAAGCAGATGGCCTGTACACCAAACAATTAGAGGAAAGCAGGAGATCGTAGCTGAATGCTGTATTTACAATGCAAACTTTAAATGAACAAGCATGTGGACAACTGCAATGGATAAGGATTGGAACATGCTGGGAAAGATCTGTAGAAAGAACTCATGAGGTGATCTGAAGGAAGGAGAGAGAAAACAATGGCAAAAGAGGAAAGAAATTAATCTGATGTGGAAGGAAGACAGCGAAGAGGACAGTTTAGGCAGCATGTGATATTGCAGACCTGTAATCCCATCACTCTGACAGGCTGAGGCAGGAAGACCACAATTTCAAGCCCAGCCTGGCCAATTCAGTGAAACATGGAGACCTTGTCTCAAGATCTGAAAATTTAAAAAGGGCTCAGGGATGTAACCTAGTGCAAAGGCCCTGGATTCAAACCCCAGTACCAAAAGTTGTGGCATGGAAGGGGCAGTTTAAAGGAAGAAACAAATTCATACTTGAAACAGAAGATCAGACTAGATGAGCACTGTGTGTCCAGTTTCCAGTAGCCTTTGGATGATGGAGGGAATGGATTAGATCCAATCCAGTGAACAAGAGGACAATGAAAGATTTATTTAGTGGGACTCAGGAGTGTGAACTTCAGAGACAGAGAGAGCCTGATAACTGAGATATCACAGTTTTTAATCTGGAATGGTAGTGTAGGCATGAGGTCTGGGCACAGAGTGAGGGAGCGAACCAGGAAAATGAGACAGAACAGGAGAGACATGCTGATAGCCCTGAACTGAGAAGCTAAGGCCTCCATTACTGACAAGAGAACCCATGCACCTAATTATCAAAACAAAGGATTAGTAACAATGAGATTGTATGTTGATTATTCTAGGCACAATGGGAACAGTAGGGAAAGCTACATATTCCACCGGACAGCTTAGCAGGCACAAGATTCTGAGCCAGGACCACAGCAGGCAGCTTCTCGCTCCACCTGTTCTAGGAAAAATGCAATGATGAGCCGTGAAAATGTGTCTTCTCTGACAGACGTCAATGATTTCTATAACAAGACTTCCCTTCCTCCTTAAGTTATTGCAGCAATGTTTGAAATACGTATTTTTGCAGAAAAGTTACTGATTCTACATTTTTTTCACACAAGCATATAGTATTTTTTCTGTATAAAGTATGTTTGCATATGATTAAGAGAAAAATTATGATGTGCTCTAACTTCATTGGCTAGTTACCAACACAATGGTCTCCTGAAACATCCTTACCCATGCCGGGAACATCTCCTTCCTGGTACAAAAACTTCAAAGTCTTACAACCATCTTTCTCAAAAAAATGGATAAATGGTTCCATCTGTCAAATAAAAGAGACAGTGATAATCAATAAAATGACTAGGGAATTACAATAAAAAGGAACCAACCCCATGCTAAGCATTTGACATACCTTAATCATCAACACTTTGTACAAATGAGTAAGAATCTAAGCTAATCTAACTCTAATACTGTCCTGGAATTAAGACACATTGTTTTCCTTTTTTTTCTTTTTAGAGATATGGCCTGAATATGTTGCCCAGGCTGGCCCCAAACTCCTGAGTTCATGTTATCTTTCTGCTTCAGCCTACTGAGGAGGCGGGTCTATAGTCCACTAAGCCTGGCTGGTGACTCTCATTTCTGAACCACCTGTAATGCTCTTGGCCACCCATATACCTGACCCTACCTCACATGAGAGCACAGGAGGAGACCAATAAGACTAAGTGGAAGTAAATATAAGGAATTACTATGAGAGAAAGTATTTTTTTTTTTGAGACAGGGTCTCGCTTTGTAGTTCAGGCTGGCTCTGAGCTTGCTATGTAGTCCAGGCAAGCCTCGAACTCAGCAATCCTCCTGCCTCTGCCTCCCAAGTGCTAGGATTACAGGTGTGAGCCACCACGCCCGGCACTGTGGTATGTGGTATTGATTACTGGTGGGCATGAGTCACCACGCCCAGCATTGTATGTGGGGTACCGGGGATCGAACTCAGGATCCTGTGCTTGTGAGGCAGGTGCCGGAACAACTGAGCTAACCCTCTGGCCCAGAGAAACTATTCTTAAAAGCTGACT
>PVIC010038175.1:0-17720 GCA_004025085.1 Thryonomys swinderianus | reverse complement strand
AAATGTTCTACTTATGTAATAAAAGCCTCTCAGTATTATTTCCTCTTGTCCAGAAATATTAGATAATCCATTAGAAATCAAATGTTTTAAATGCTTAAGTCAGGGAAAAATAACGCCTGTATGCTTTCGCAGAGCTACCTTCCCAGCTTTCCATCAAGGCCATTCTTTGGATCTCTTGGTGCTTTCCTCATCTCACTTAATCCCTCCCCCCTCCAAAAGGTCCCTGTGAGCCATGCCAGGACGTGTACCTGAGTATTTATTCTGGGTCGGCGGCCCACGAATCCTCTGCCTCTGGGTTCCATTTCCCCGGTGTGAGGGCGGAGTCCTGCCTAGCTGCCTCCGGGGCCTGCTCCACTGCAAGCTCCCTGGGCCCCGCCTTTTACCCTGGGCCCGCCCCGGTCTCCACCCCCTCCACCGAATTCCCCGCCCCTCTACCATACCCCACTCCTATCCCTGCCACTCCCCGCCTAGGCCACGCCCCCTTCAACCCGCGATCCCGCCCCCGTGCTCTCTAGGTTCGGCCCACAGTTTGCCGCTTTCCTTCCGGCATGTAGCTTTCCGCTTCCTCTTCCGGTAGGCTGTGTGGAGCCGCGATGGCTGCGGGCGGTAGTGATCCGCGGACAGGCGACGTCGAAGAGGACGCCTCGCAACTCATCTTTCCCAAAGGTAGGGTCCGGGGCTACTCGATTCTCCCCGGCAGCGCGGTCACCCCAGGCCTGGGATCACCCTCGCCTGGCTCAGGGCCTGGGAGCAGCCGAAGGTCAAGGCTGGTCCCTGGCTCCCTGGGCCAGGAAAGCCAGCCGGACACAGGTGGAATCTGGCGGGCTTTGGCTTAGTGCCTTGAAGAGAAGGCCCTCTTGCTTCCACAGACCATCGCTGGAATTTTCGGCGGCTAGCGGTCTGTTTTTATGTATCAGAGCTAAGCGAAGCCTAGATAATGGTCAGGACAGATTTTTTTTTTTTTTGAGACAGGGTCTCGCTTTCTAGTTCAGACTGGCCCTGAGCTCACTTTGTAGCCCAGGCAAGCCTCGAACTCAGCAATCCTCCTGTCTCTGCCTCCCGAGTGCTGGGATTACAGGTGTGAGCCACCACGCTTGGCACTGTAGTATGTGGTATTGATTGCTGGTGGGCATGAGCCACCACACCCACCCAGCATTGTTCTATGTGGGTACCAGGGATCAAACCAGGGACCCTGTGCTTGCTAGGTAGGCATTTAGCTAAATCTCTGGCCCCACCCCTTTTCATGTTTTGAGACAGGGTCTTGCAGTATAGCCAGGCTGGCCTTGAACTCGGTCATCCTTGCCTCAGCTTCAGAGTGCTGGAGGCTGAGGAAGGAAAATCACAAATTTGATGCCAGTGTGGACATGACTTAGCCGGACCATGCCTCAAATTACAATGGACCCTCAAGTTGCAATTGGCCTGACATACAAATAGTTTGGGTTAATTAGGTTAAAGGAAGATTCATCTGCATCTTGTGTCTTGTTATCTATAACATTTACCTAGGTAAGCATCCAGATACCAGCTGTAGTGACAGTTACAACCAGCCCTCAGGAACCCATAGAATTCGTAAGTCAAGGGTGCACTGTATTTTTTAAAAAGCACTTTTGTTTGTGGCTCCAACCTTAAGAAGTCCCTGGATTCAGTCCTTAGTACTGAAAGAAATAAAAACAAAGACAATATCTTGCTGGTATCAAAACCATAAATTAATGCACAAACCTTAAGAGTACTCTTAAAAGTCCTAAAATTATTATATCCACCGTAAAAAGTGAAGTCCCATGTCCTTTATTTTCAAAAGAATCTACTGTAAATAGTTTAGTGCTTTTGCTTCTAAATTAACCACGTTTATTAAGAAATGTGTAGATGCCAGGCATACTAGTCACAACTGTAATCTCACCCCTTAGGAGGCTGAGGCAGGAGGATTGCTGGGGATTGAGGCCAGCCTGGGCTACACAGTGAATTCAGGGACAGAGTGAAAAAAAAAAAAAGAAACATATGGATGGAGTTAGGCAAGGTGGCACAAGCCTGTGATCCTAATTACTTGGGTAGCTAAAATAAGAGGATCAAAAGTTTGTGGCCACCTGAGCAATGTAGCAAGATTCTTAGGTGGGATACGGGCCAAAGAATTATTTTTCCTTCTTTAAGAACAGGGACTAATGTATTCTGGCCATTTTTCTTAAAATACCTGCTCAAGGGCTGGAGATTTAGCTCAGTGGTTCCAGCTCCTGCTTAGCAAGTGCAAGGTCCCTGGCTTGCTCCCGGTGACCACATAGAACAATACTGGGTGTGGTGGCTCATGCCTATCAACAATCAGTACCTCATACCACAATGCCGGTTGTGGTGACTCAAGCCTTTAATCCCAGCACTGGGGAGACAGAGGCAGGAGGATTTCTGAGTTCAAGGCTAGCCTGGGCTACAAAGTGAGCTCAGGGCCAGCCTGAACTACAAAGTGAGACCCTGTCTCAAAAAAAAGTCTGCTTAAGGGAAAGTAACATATAGAACCAAATAAATTTGAATGTGTGTGTGCATGACTTCACTTAGAAAGTGTTTGCTTTGTTGGGCAGTTGTCTTTTTTTGTGGGCAGACAATTGCTTTAGGAATCCTCCTCTCCACAATTAGGAAACTGTGGGCACCATCCTTTCTCCCCTGTTTGTCACTGGCAAATCCGGGAGGTGCCGCCCAGAGGCCCTGGATTGGTCTCAAGCAGTTCTTACTTCAGACCTTCATCATGGTGTGGTGTTCCCACCTCTTGGCTGAAGGGAGTGAGGCTGATGTGGTGAATGTATTTGGGCAACGCCCTTCATGAGTAACAGGGATGGTGATGAGTTTGGTGCCTTGAAAATTCCTTCCCATTACATCTAACAATTGGGGGTGCAGCTCAGTGGCAGAGCACTTGCCTAGCATGCACAGTCTGGCACCACGAAACCGGATGTTCTTTTTGAGCCAATGTCTCACTGTTTAGGCTGGCCTTGAACTTCCATGGATCCTCCTGCGTTAGCCTCCTGTTGAGGTTCTTCTTGTCCAGTCTGTTGAACTCAGGTGCTAATAACTTGATTGCCTATTGGGTTTCATTAAAAACCTCTCAAATAAAAATATTTCCTCCTGACCGCCCATACAGACCTGCCAGTGTTATATAAGGAGGAGCAAATCGAGGGATTCCTGTGACTTGGAGAGCACTGAACAGAAGTTCATTTTCATTTTTGTGCCCCTGTCTTTCTATGGGTATTTCTCTCATTGAAAGTGAAACAGCAGCAGAGGTTGCTAAGGAAAACAGCAAGCAAGAGTTACACAAGCAAATCAGCAGATGGGAACGGGAAGGACTTTGTAAGAGCTTATGCTTTGGTGAATTTCTACCATATATCTAGTCATGACTACGGTGTCTTTTACAAGGAGAGAGTTGGTTTCCTCATAAACAATGTGGGTTCAGCCAGGTGTGATAGTACACACTTTAATCTCAGCACTGGAAAACTAAGGCAGGAAGATCACAAGTTTAGACCCAGACTGTGGAAGTAAGTAAAGTTCTGTCTTAAAAAATAAAAGAAGGGGGGCCGAGGATTTAGCTCAGTGGTTCTGGTGTCTGCCTTGCAAGTGCAAGGTCCTGTGTTCAATCCCCAGTGTCATGTCACACAATGTTGAGCATGGTGGCTCAAGCCTGTAATCCCAGCACTTGGGAGGCAGAGGCAAGAGAATTGCTGTGAGTTCAAAGCTGGCCTGGGCTACATAGTGAGTTCAGCGCAGCCTGAATTATAAAGTGAGACCCTGTCTTAATAAAAAAGAAGGCCCAGGGATGTAGCTTTGTGAAAAGGCCCTGGATCCAGCCTCCCCAAAACAAACAAGAACAAACAGTGATGGGTTTCTATAAGCTAGAGGGAAGTCATTGTTAATGTGGTCTGATTTGAAATCAGTAACTAGCCTAATTAGAATGATTGTGCATCATTTAATAGCACATTCAAGTAAGGTTCATCGGTGTCAGAAATGAGCTAAATGTTAGCAGCTTGTGAGCTCTGCTGTTCCTATAGGACGTAAGGTGTGGATGGAATGATGACAGGAAGTAAACATTAAACATGTAAACATTAAACAGCAGGCTTGTGAAGGGCTGTTTTCAGTGACATTTTTGCTTCACACCACAGAGTTTGAAACAGCAGAGACACTACTAAATTCAGAAGTTCATATGCTTCTGGAGCATCGGAAGCAACAGAATGAGAGTGCAGAGGATGAGCAGGAGCTCTCGGGAGTCTTCATGAAAACTTTGAATTACACAGCACGATTCAGTCGTTTCAAAAACCGAGAGACCATTGCCAGTGTCCGTAGGTGAGTGCTCACAGAGACTGCTGGGTGACTGTAAGCAGACCCTTGTTCCTTTCCCTCTTTCCTAGGCATCATCTCTGTGTTTAGCTTAGTGTCTTTGTCAAAAATTTAAAATTTAGTCCTTGAAACAATGATACAATGCTTGTCTAGCATGTGAGGGACACTAGGTTTGATCCCTGTAACCCTAAAAAGTATTTAAAATTGCTTATAAAGCTGTGTGTAGTGGTACGTGCTTGTAATCCCAGCTATTTGGAAGGGTAAGAGAGGAGGATCACAAATGTGAGGCCAGGGCTGGAGATGTAGCTTAGTGGTTCTGGCACCTGCCTAGTAAGCGCAAGGTCCTGAGTTTGATCCCTGGTAACCACATACAGTTCCAGGCATGGTGACTCACACCCACCAGCAATCAGTACCACATACCACAATGCCAGGTGTGGTGGCTCACACCTGTAATCCTAGCACGTCAGAGGCAGAAGCAGGAGGATTGCTGAGTTCAAGGCTTGCCTGGGTTACATAGTGAGCTCAGGCCCACCCTGAGCTACAAAACAAGACCCTGGCTCAAAACAAAACAAAAGAATGTGAGGACAGACTAGACAGTTTAGCTTGTGCTCTGTTACAAGAAGTAAATGCATGAAGGGCCAGTGGCACCTTGCTTGTCTTACAAGTCAAGTCCTGAGTTCGATTCCTGGTACCAGAAAAAGGAGATGTACAAAAATCAAAGGTAGTATTTGTTTCATTTTAGCTTTTTTTTTAATGGTACTAAGAATTGAACCCAGGGCCTTGAGCATGCTAAGCAAGTATTCAACTACTAAATTAAATGCTTTTTAATTTTTAATTTGAAGTGGGTCTTGCTAAGTTGTACTGACTGCTCTGTCTCTCAAGTATGCATACCATGCCTGGTTCTTTTTTTTTTTTTTTTTTTTTTTTGAGACAGCGTCTCACTTTAGTTCAGGCTGGCCCTGAGCTCACTATGTAGCCCAGACAAACCTCAAACTCAGCAATCCCCCTGCCTCTGCTTTCTGAGTGCTGGGATTACAGGCATGAGCCACCATGCCTGGCATTGTGGTATGTGGTACTGATTGCTGGTAGGCGTGAGTCATCATGCCCAGTATTGTTGTATGTGGTTACCAGGATTGAACTAGGGTCTTTGCACTTGCTAGGCAGGCGCTGGAACCACTGAGCTAAATCTCCAGCCCTGTTTTATTTGTTTTTTGAGACAGTGTCATACTATATGGACAAGGTTGCCCTTGAACTTACTCTAGACCAGACTTGTTCTCAGACTCACCATCCTCCTGCCTTGCTGGCTTGGCCTTTTGTGTGCTGAGGTTACAGGCATGTGCTACAACATGAGCTTTTTCTTTTTCTTTTTCTCTTTTTTTGAATCTAAGGGCCTGGTACATGTTACATAAGATAATATTGTCCAAGATAATATTTGTATTTACAGTGTTCTTTTATAAAGTTTCAACATTTCTAGTACTTTTTTTTTTGAGACAGGGTCTTGCTTTGTAGTTCAGGGCCCTGAGCTCACTATGTAGCCCAGGCAAGCCTTGAACTCAGCAATCCTCCTGTCTCTGCCTCCCAAGTGCTGGGATTACAGGCGTGAGCCACCACGCCCGGCTGTAGTACATTTTTAAGAAAACACAGTTTACATTATATTTTTATGAGGTAAGGTAGCCTGTAGTCATTTGGTTTTAGATCATCCTAAAAGGTAAATTACCTCTAAGTCAAAACCTCTAATAGATTTGGGACATTTAACAGCGTGATTTTTGATACAAACATAATAACAAAGAATATAGGGAGGATAGTTAGGAGAGTAATGAGCAATGAGATCATTTTGTGGGTGAAGAGCTATCTGGTTCCTGAGGCAGGTGGTGGTTTTCCTGAGCCCTGGCAGCAATTGCTGCTCTACACTATTGTGATGTTGCCTCTGTTGGTCTGCCTGCTTTCTCTGCAACTCCCTGTGTAGGGTAGGAAGTGATTGGAGTAAGAGATTGTCCAGTTTTGCATACAAAACTGTAACTAAGAGGTTTTATGTACTTTTCTTTCTCTCCTCCCTGCTAGCTGCATTTGATTTATTTCTTTAATTGACTTTTTTATTGTTGTTAATTTCTTTTGATTTTCTTCTGTGACCAGTTTGCTGCTCCAGAAAAAGCTGCATAAATTTGAGTTGGCCTGTCTAGCCAACCTTTGCCCAGAGACTGCTGAGGAGTCCAAGGCTCTCATCCCAAGGTTAGTACTAGCTGTAAATAGTTCTCTGTGTCTTGGATAAATTCCTACAGTTCAAATGATTGTGTCTAAAAGGCACATGTGGGCCAGTTGTGGTGACATGCATGTCCTTAATCTCATGACCTGGGAGGCTGATGCAGGAGGATCATTGCAAGTTTGAGGCCAGCCTGGGCTGCATAATATGTGCAAGGCCAGCCTGAGTAACAGCCTACATAACAAGACCTTCTCTCAAAAGTAAAAAAAGTAAAAAGTGTATGTGTCTAAAATTTGGGTGAATGGGCTGATGTTGAATGAGTACCTATCAGTGTATGACAACAATCACTATACCACACAGGTAGCAAGAGCAGAACAGCTGAGATGCCTGTGTGTTGGTAGTAGTGGCACAAATGAGTATCATCACTTTGGAGAGCAGTTTGTGTGTATTAGAGTTCAAGATATGTATATTTTACAAGGTTACATGTATTCCCATGTTCATTGCTGCATTCCTGGTGACAGCAGAAGTCAGATAACAGGAGTGTGGATAAGTGAATCATTGTCATACAGTGTTTATTACACAGCAATAAAGTCAAGAACTGAGACATCATGGAATAATAGTCACATGTGCCAAAATGAATTTTTAAGAGAAAAACCTGCAGAAGGATATATACATTTGATGGCATTTTGTACAAAGTTAAAAAGTAGGGTGAAAGTATAACTTAGGAGTAGAGTGGGTGTTTAATAGCATGTGGCCCTGGTTCAAACCTAAGTAAAAAAAAATAAAATAAAATATTACTGGTGGTGTAGCTCATTGCTGGAGCTCTTACCTAACATCTGTGAGGCCCTCGGGTCTATCTCAAACACCAAAAAAATAATATAAGTAGCTGGTGCAGTGGCACATGCCTATAACCCTGCACTCTGGCTGAGGTAGGAGGATGACAAGTTTGAGCCCTGCCAGGGCAATTTGATAAGAACCTGTCTCAAAAAATAAAATGGGCTAGCTGGGCGTGGTGGCTCACGCCTGTAATCCTAGCACTTGGGAGGCAGAGACAGGATTGCTGAGTTCGAGGCTTGCCTGGGCTATATAGAGAGCTCAGGGCCAGCCTGAACTACAAAGCGAGACCCTGTCTCAAAAAAAAAAAAAGCCCCTGGGTTGATTTGCCAGTACTTCAGAAATAAATAAATAAATATAGTTTAAAAACACATATTAGGAAGATAAGCTATACAAACTTATGGATACATGGAACATAGTTATATTAAGTAGAACAGTGTCTGAAGTGAATTGTGATGCCACATGCCTATAATCTCAGTCACTTGAGTGGCTGAGAAATGAGCAAGAGAAGTTTGGGTTCAGCATGGATAATTTAGCAAGACTTTGACTAAATAAGAAGGAAGTGCTAGAGATGTGCTAGAATGCTGTCTTTTATATGTATAAGAAAAAGCAGAGGAATAGTACACTTAAAAAGCTAAATAAAGGGGAAATATGGGTAAGTGATGCTCAGAGTGGAGCACACTCTAGTTTCAAGATGCCATATATGATAGCACATGTTTGTAATCTCATCACTCAGGTTGAGGAAGCAGGATGGCCATGAGTTTGAGGCAGACCTAGGCTACATAGTGAGTTCAAGGCCAGCCTGAATTACATTGGGTGACCCTGTTTCAGAAAACAAGAACAGGGTTGGAGATTTAGCTTAGTGGTTCGGCACCTGCCTAGCAAGCACAAAGTCCTGAGTTCCCTGGTAACCACAATACCAGGCGTGGTAATCCACGCCCATCAGCAATCAGTGCCACTTACCACAATCCTGGGCATGGTGGCTCACACCTATAATCCCAGCACTCGGGAGACAGACGCAAGGAGGACTGCTGAGTTCAAGACTGGCCTGGGCTACGTAGTGAGCTCAGGGCCAGCCTGAACTACAAAATGAGACCCTGTCTCTGAACAAAACAAAACAAAAAAACAAACTAAAAGTATGAGAAGACTGCTAATCACTACCTCAGCCATGTTTTTTTTCTTACAGCCTGGAGGGACGGTTTGAAGATGAGGAGCTGCAGCAGATACTTGATGACATCCAGACAAAGCGTAGTTTTCAGTATTAATCTGCAGATAATCACTGAGCTGCTTGGAGGGCACCACCTTCCCTGGGGTTGGATTGCCTTGCTCAGAAGAAAGCAAAACTTCTTTTGGAGGGGACAGTATGTCTTATGTTGGTGCAGTGTGCTCTTGAGACATCATTGGGATACCATGGTCCTGAACCTTGAGTTGCCTGACAGTGTCTTCCTAGGCTTGCTGCTAAGGAGGCTGGGTGATGTGTACGCCATGCTGTCGACTACCTCATATTGTGGTTTTTGGATCCTATGTTATTTTGTTATTCTTAACATTTCATGTTTTAATATTAAAGTATTTGTAGTTCTTAAAACAATATAAAAAATTTGTAAGGGGAAAAATAGTCTTACCTAGATGCAAAAGAAAGAATTAAACCAGATCAACATTGTTGTGTGGATTTTTTTTTTTTTTTTTTTTTTTTGAGACAGGGTCTCGCTTTGTAGTTCAGGCTGGCCCTGAGCTCACTATGTAGCCCAGGCAAACCTTGAACTCAGCAATCCCCCTGCCTCTGCCTCTCAAGTGCTGGGATTATAGGTGTGAGCCACCACTCGGATATTGTGGTGTGTGGTACAGACTGCTGATGGATGTGAGTCACCATGCCCCATATTGTTGTATGTGGTTACTGGGATTGAACTCAGGACCTTGTGGTCTCTAGGCAGGTGCCAGAACCACTGTGCTAAATCTCCAGCCCCTGTTATATAGAATTCTTAAAGAAAGGACAAGAGTATTCATTGTGAAAATGCTTGGTATCCTTGTCCCTAAGTCAGGATGGAGCAAAGAAGGATGCCAGTGAGATACCTGTGCCTTGTCATTAGCCCATTAGTATTGAGCGAGAGTGTCCTTTTTTTTCTGGGACTGTCTTGTAGAATGTGCATTTAGAATGGTATTTGTTTTGTCATCTCAAGGTTTGTATTCATGGGCCTGGGATTTAGCTCAGTGGTGTTGTGCTTCCCTTGCAAATGCAAGGGCAAGGTCCTGAATTTGATCCCTGGTACCGAAAAAAAAAAAAAGAAAAAACCAAAACATTTAAAGATTTACAGATCAGAGATTTAGCTCGGTGGTTCCAGTGCCTTGCAAGTGCAAGGTCCCTAGTTCGATCCCTGGTAACCACATACCACAGTGGCGGGTGTGGTGGCTCACACCTGTAATCCCAGCACTTATTAGGCAGAGGGAGGAGGATTGTTGAGTTCAAGGTTTGCCTGGGCTATATAGTGAGCTCAGGGCCAGCCTGAACTACAAAGTGAGACCCTGTCTCAAAAAAAAAAAAAAAAATTGGGCTGGAGATTTAGCTCAGTGGTTCTGCCGCCTGCCTTGCAAGCAAAAGGTCCTAAGTTCTATCCCAGTAACCACATACAGTGCTGGACATGGCGACTCATGCCCACCAGCAATCAATACCACATACCACAGTGCTGGGTGTGGTGGCTCATGCCTGTAATCCCAGCACTTGGGAGGCAGAGACAGGAGGATTGCTGAGTTTGAGGCTTGCCTGGGCTACATAGTGAGCTCAGGGCCAGCCTGAACTACAAAGCGAGACTCTGTCTCAAAAAAAAAAAAAAAATTTGTATTCAGCCGGCAACTGTATTCCCAGTTGTTTGGGTGGCTGGGCCAAGAGGATCATTTGAGCACAGGAGTGCAGGAGCAGCCTGCACAACCTAGCAATGCCATGTCTCGAAATTTTGGAAGGCAGGCATGGAAGTAATCCAGCAGGAGGATTGGAAATTTGTGATCATTGTGGACTCCATACTTCAGCATATACTGTTTACAAAAACAGTTTTTCCCCCCAGATGGCTAAGACCTGGGTTCAATCCAATAACTCCCAAATTATTATTATTTATTTTGTAGTACACAGGATCTTCTAAGGCCTTTAAGGTAGTAGAGAACTGGGTAAGGCTTTCAGAGAGTCTCTGGAGCTCAGGGCCTGGGCTATGTAGTGAATTAAAGACCAGCCTGAACTACATAGCAAGATCTTGTCTTAAAAAAAACAAAAGAGGCCGGGCGTGGTGACTCACGCCTGTAAACCCAGCACTCGGGAGGCAGAGGCAGGAGGATTGCTGAGTTCGAGGCTTGCCTGGGCTATATAGTGAGCTCAGAGCTAGCCTGAACTACAAAAGCGAGACCCTGCCTCAAAAAAAAAAAAAAAAAAAAAGATGGCAGAGAGTCTCTGGAAGGTATGCTAGGCTATTCCTAACCCTGTAGTTCTTGTTCCTATTCTTGTGGTGATCTCAGCCCCCCAAGAGGCCTTAGATCAGAGACAGAAAAAGGAATGAAGAGGCTGAGTGTCAGGGCAATTTACTTATCAGGGACTAAATTATAGTGTTTTTCAAATACCTGTTCAGTTTGAAGGCATAGGAGATCTTGTCCACAGAGGACACTCTGGGGTGGTAAGGCAGGTTCCCAGACCAGAACAGCAAGATACCTATCATTTGTGAAAGTATTGGTTGCTCACCTGAAGAAATATTGAATTGTAAATGCCATTCCTATTAATTGTTCAAAAGAGGAAAATTATGGCTAAGAGAATTAGAGAGGAAAATAAGGCCTGGAAGTGAAGGTTTCCTTGGAGATTAGGTTATAGATGTGACTTTGAGGCCAGCCTGGGCTATGTAGTGAATTAAAGACCAGCCTGAACTACATAGCAAGACCTTGTCTTAAAAAAAAAGAAAAGAGCCAGGCATAGTGGCTCACACCTGTAATCCCAGCACTTGGGAGGCAGAGGCAAGAGGACTGCTGAGTTTGAGGTTTGCCTGAGCTACATAGTGAGTTCACGGCCAGCCTGAATTATAAAGTGAGACCCTGTCTCAAAAAAAAAAAAAAAGAAAAAAGGAAATAAGGATCCTTTATGGAGAGTTCACTCAAAGAACTGCAGGATGTATCTGTGTGGTCCAGTTGGGAAAAAGAGGTAGGTCCAGCAACCTTTGTGCTAGGGATTCATTAGTAAACTTTAAGAGAGCATGAGCTCTTTCAGGTAGGAGGAAGTAAGGAAAGACCTTAGATCTGATAGTAGGTTGGATACTACATTGTAGGGAAAAGGGGGTCCATAGCAAGGAAAGAATAGAATAAGGGCCTCACTAGGTTTTCTAACTAATCCTGACTAAACTTTTAAGCTATAGTGTAGGGAGTAATTGGAAGGACCAGAAACAAGGAGAGCACAGAGGAAGCCAGATGCACTTCAAAGCAAGGTAGCCACCCCTGACTACCTCCAATAAAATGCAAAGAGGACAAAGTGGGGAAAGGGGGCTACTTAACCTAGAAGAAAGCTATTAATAGTCCTTAACTTAGGAACATTTGTGAGCTTTCACAGGCACAAATGGACCTCACATTATGAACATTCATAGATAAGAACACATGGAAATAGCATGGGTGTCTGCTGGACAGTGTTCCAGTTTGCTGCTGTATGGTTAATGTACAGTGTGCAGTAGTACAGTGTACAGTAGTACAGTGCTCAGTAAAGTGCAAAGGAATAGGAAAGAAACCAGGACGTTTAGAAGGAAGAGCAAAAGCAGTGGTAGTGTGGAGGGGACTGCTAGGGAGTGCAAAGCAATAGACACTGCATATTTGTGTCAAAGGTATGTAAGACTCACTATTAGACTTGCAAATGAGTCTGACTCATGAATATTCTTCCAGAACAGAGCTCCTTTGGAGTGACTGATGATAACCTATCCAGGGAGAAGGATTGCCTTCTAGGAGTTGTAGAATTTCCAGTTTATCTTTTACAGATAATTATTTGTTAATTAACAATCCTCTTTCATTCCAGATGAGTGCATGGGCATGTAGTAGCAGAAAATATACAAGGAATCTGTGTGATTTTAGCTTCTTGTTTTTCCTAGTGTCAATGCTGAAGTCTGTAGTAATCTCAACTTTTTGAGTAGAGGTTCCAGGAATAGAGGGTTGACCTGCTGTGAACTCACAGCTGTATAGGCTGCATCTCAATGTCCCTCTTGAGGTCTTTCCATCAGTGAACCAATTCTCCTGAGGCTTGGAGGAGCAAGTCTCTTAATATCTTGTCTACTTGTATAGGTTTGGGAAATCATTTTTTCACAAGAGTGACTAACCTCTGGTATAAATGATGCAGGATCAAGTATAAAGCAAGTCTTTATGGTAATGAGGGGTGTCTAGGAGCATGCCCTGGTAATTGGTAAGCCATTTTCCTGTCAATTGAACATGATGTTTGTCTTGGATATGGCCCCGACTTTTGGGGAGACAGGACTTTTAACTTGTCCCAGAGCAAGTTTTATAGCCATGCTGTTAGCATAGCTGTGGCGGCTGTTGCCCTCAGGCAGCGTGGCCATCTAGCAGCTAGCCCTTCTAACTTTTTGGAAAAAGATGCCACTGGTGGAATTCCTTTCCCAGCTACTGGATCAGGACACCCAGAGTGACTGCTCTCTTCTCTACTATGAAGAGAAAGGCTTTAAGTCTGGTATTCCCAATGGCAGAGTCTGAGTGAGGACGTTTTATTTCCTGAAAAGCACTGTAATCAGTTTTGTCCATTCTAGGAGCTCAGAGGCAGGGCCTTTGGGAGCCTTATATAAAGGTTCTGTCATTAGACCAAAATTAGGTATTCTGATTCAGCAGAAGCCACCTTTCCTAAGAAAGAACGAAGCTATTATTGGTAGCTGAGGTCTGATGTCATAGCCTTGATCCAATTACTAGACAGTTAGCATTCCCCAGGAGTCCGAATATACTCCAAGTATTAAACTTTGAAGGGGTGTCTGAGCTTTTTCTTTTTAGACCTTATATCCCTTTTTGGCTAGAAATTGAGTTTGGAAAGGTTTGTGGTTTTATAGCTCTTGAGTTGGGCTGTGGAATTTCATCTGCAGGACCTGTAGGACAGGCCCCTGTGTAAGTGTCTTCAGATCTTTTCCTAGTGTTTGGGAAAAAAGATGGGGCTACTCCTAAAGCCTGTGGGAACACTGTTTTTGTTTTGTGGTGGGATGTTCTCAGTCAGAGGCAAACAGGGATTGGCAGTCTTGAGTGCAAAGGAATAGGAAAGAAAGCATTCTTGAGACCTGAGACTAAAAATTAATCTGTGTCTCCTGGAATTTTAGAGTTGAATATGGATCTGCCACTACTGGCAGAGGGTGGATTGGAATTACTGGCCATTAATAAAATGGAGGTCTTGTAATAGCCAATAGTATTCTTTTCGGGGAAGGGGTTTACTTCTGGGAGAATGGAAGTGTTGAATGTTGTGTTTGAAACTTTTTTTTTGGTACCAGGGATCAAACTCGTGACCTTGCACTTTCAAGGCAGGTGCCAGAACCACTGAGCTAAATCTCTGGCCCATGTGTTTGAAACATTTGATGAGGCTACAGCTTTGGAGCCTTTTCTTTGCTTGGAATATTGGCCAAGATCTTTTATTTTTATTTTTATTTTGAGATAGGGTCTTGTTTTTATAGTTCAGTCTGGCCCTGAGCTCACTATATAGCTCAGGAAGCCTCAAACTCAGCAATCCTTCTGCGTCTGCCTCCCGAGTGCTGGGATTACAGGTGTAAGCCACCATGCCCGGCATTGTGGTATGTGGTACTGATTGCTGGTGGGCATGAGTCACCACGCCTGGTATTGTATGTGGTTACCAGATCAAACCAGGGATTTTGTGCTTGCTAGGCAGGTGCCTGAACCACTGAGCTAAATCTCTGGCCCCCATCTTTTAGTTTTATAACTACTGTTACTGCTGATTTTGCTCTTCTGGAAGTGCCATCATACCATACAGTAGCATCTGCCCCGTGGATAATTGAGGGAAGTCTGATATAGCCTTGAGAGGCAAAATCTGCTTTGCCTATTGTCAGAATGGTCAAAAGGTCAGGTCAATCCTGATTTCAATAGGAAATCTCTTCTCAATAAGGGAGAGGAAGATCCCTGGATGTGGAGGCAGCACTTCTATTGGGCATCTGGGTCTGCTTTTTCCTCCCTGAAAGTCAAATGACCTATCTGCATTTTATGCCCTCACCTGTCAAATAGGACAAAAGCCCATATGAGCGGTGACCAAGTGCTATTTGATGTTGGGAAGGCTTTGCCAAGGGGAGAGTGCCATACATACCCTTTTACAAAAGGGAAACCTGTTCATATATGAAGAAAAACAAGAATCTAAGCTGAAGACACTCCTTTGGTGTTCGATGATAATGTCAAAGATATTTCCCCATAAAATTGTTCATGTTTCATATTCCATAGTAATCAATTTGTGACCTTATTTAATAATTCTTGAAGCCAGGTGTGGTGGTACACACCTATAATCATAGCACTCACGAGGCTGAGGCAGGAGGATCACTATGTGTTTGAGGACAGCCTGGGCTCCAAAGTGAGACCCTGTCTCAAAAGACTCAAAAGAAAATTTTTGTTTTCTTGGAAAGTCTCAATCTTAGCCAGATGTGGTGCAGAGGCTTGGAAGTTCCAGCTCAAGATAATGTAGTAATTTAAGAAGCAATTTCTTTCTGAAATTAAAAAAAAAAAAAGTATATCTTCCCTGGATTCAATCCATAGTATTATAAAAATAAAAAGGAAGGAAGGAAAAAGGGTAGGATGATAGGAAGGAGAGAAGGAAGAACAAAGGGAAGGAATGAAGGAAAACAAAGGGAAGAAAGGAAAGAAAGAAATCCAACCCTACATAGATCCATCTGGTTTCTTGGTGGTCAGCATACAGCTTCTGGCTGGACAAGAGTTAGAACTTTCAGGTAACTTTTGTTCTACTCCTTTTCCTAGTCACATGCTTCCTATGGGAAAATCATCTTGTTAGACAGAACAGACTATTCCATTGTAGGCATACCACTTAATTTCACATGATATGAGTCATGAGGCACAGTTTGGAAAAAAAAAATGAAAAGATAATGCCAGGTGTGGGGGTTCACGCCTGTAATCCCAGCACTTGGGAGGCAGAGGCAGAAGGATCGCTGTGAGTTTGAGGCTGGCTCAGGGCCTGCTTGAACTACAAGGTAAAACCCTGTTTTAAAACAGAAAGAGAGAAAGGAAGGAAGGAAAAAAAGAGAAAGAAAGAGCAGAGTAAGTTGCCCGTGTATAAAAAGAATCAAATAACTTACCATAATGCCCAGGATCACCCAGGGTTCCTTGCAACTGATGGAGATATACATGGGCTTGGCACTGTGGCTTTCCCCAGCACCTTCGATTCTCTTCAGCAGAACAGGTGACGTTAGCCCTGCTTTGTGTGACAGTCAATTCTCTAGTACCATGGACTGCTTGACAGAACAGGGGTTGGGCAATGATTGATGGGAATTTTGTTTCTTCAGGGAACTAGCCATTGATGGAATTTCTGAGGAATTTGGAGAGTGTGGCACTGGTGCATTGGCCCCCTAGGTTGGTCTCCCTCCATAAGCAGCTGGAAGAGGCTAAAATCCCCCTGGGACTTGAGACCCACAGCATGCACTCTGTGGTCGTTAGAGATCACATAATCCCCACTTGATAGGGTCTGTGGCCCCTTCAAATTTGAAGCCATAGAAGACAGAGACCTCTCATTCCTTCAGCAGCCCATATAAAATTATGAGGGTTTGTGTCTTAGGGGAAAGTGTGATAGGAGATAGGGCTTGGCTTAGACTGGCTGGAAAGCGAGGCATTGTGAGATCCTGCACTGCCTCTTGGGACCAATATGTAGAAGTTCTTGCAGGTTTCCTCAAGATTTGGATGGCATAAAAGGACAGACACCATGAAGGGCTCACTATCCTCATGATAGCCCACCCTGTGTTCTCCAGGGTGTACTTTTATCTTGCTTTTTCTTCTTTCACTCAGTCCAAACTGCACAGCCAGTTTCTCGTTACTTTTCACTCTTACTGCTTTAAATAAACTTTTCATTGTTTTAAAAAATAAATCTCCTTGGTAGACAAATGGCCACCTGTAGAGTGGGTCAGGTATGATTTCAACCTCTGGTTCAGGAGTCTTTTTTTTGAGACAGAGTCTTGCCTTGTAGTTCAGGCTGGCCCTGAACTATGTAGTCCAGGCAAACCTCAAACTCAGTGATCTTCCTGCCTCTGCCTCCTGAGTGCTGGGATTACAGGTGTGAGTCATCATGCCATCACTGTGGTGTGTGGTACTGATTGTTAGTGAGTGTGAGTCAACATGCCTGGTACTGTTTTATGTAGTTATCGGGGATTGAACTCAGGACCTTGTGCTTGCTAGGTGGGTGCCAGAACCACTGAGCTAAATCTCTGGCCCTTAGGAGTCTTTTTTTAAAAATTAATTTTTGTCTTTTTTGGTACATTGTATATACACATCATAATCACACTCAATATTGGGAATTTGCACCAGTATATGACACAATTTCTCATTTTTTCCTGTTGCCCTACCTACCCCACAACCCCTCACCCCCTAAATACATAAGCTTTGTTTCCTTTTTTTTTTATTACCATCACATTTTTTCTTTACCTCTCATTACTCACTCCTTCTTAGGAGTCTTTTTAAAGGCAGTATCCCCTGGATCTTTGCAAAGGCTTTGTTTTCCACGGAGAGCTATAAAGGACTGAACATAGGGGATCTCAGAGTGTTTTCCTTGCCTCTTACAGAAAAGATCTTTTAGACTGCCTGTTTTGCCATTTTCCTCCTTTTACAGAACTGGGGATTGAACAAAGGACCTTGGACAAGCTAGTGAGTGCCCTACCATCGAGTCACATTCAGCCATCGTTCTCCTTGAGAACTTACAGAGGTGACTTTCCTAGGTCATTTCCTTACCTTTGTTAGAATCTCACCATCCACTCTGGCTCACCTGCCTCCCTCTCAGGGTTCCTGCCAACCTGTCCTACATTTACTTTTAAATTATTTCTTCTCCTGGGAGGAACTCTTTGAAGTCTGGTTTATTCTGTACCTAGAGGTAGAAAAAAGGTGGGGTAAAACCTCTTATTGCATAAATAAATGGCTTGTTGACAGTTATGGGTGCTTTCTTTTTTTTCTCTTGGTACCTGGGGTTGAACTCAGGACCTTGTTTGCCAGCCAGGTGCAGTGCCACTGAGCTAAATCCCTGGCCCAGGTTTTGTTTTTAAATTTAATTTAATTAAAAAAAATTTTTTTTGAGACAGGGCCTCACTATCCAATTCAGGTTGACCTTGTACTCACTGGCCTTGATCCCACAGTGATCCTTATTCAGCTAGAAATGTCTCAAGCTCATTCTTTTTTTTTTTTT